>VZTA01026990.1:1052504-1132369 GCA_013398855.1 Mohoua ochrocephala
CGTGGGTCCGGCCGTGGGTCCCGCCGCGGCCGGTGCCGCCGGACCGCGCTGCCGCTGGCCTCCGCTTAACCCCCGATTAAAGCCAGGGTCAGCGCCGATCGGAAGGAGGCAAGATTTATAACCCACAGCAGGATGCGGTGTGACACCGGCTGTAATCAGGAGAGCTGTCACCACAAGGACAGCTGTCAGGCCACGCCGGCTCATAAAAAGGGATGCAGACACCCTAAAAGCAGGGGCTGCCTTGCTGATGGGATTTAACCCTTCCCTGAATTCCCTGAACAGCCTCCAGCACCTGTGAAGGCACTGCTCTGCTCAGAGGTGGTGTCCGCAGGAGCTCTCCTGCCTCTCCGCTGCAATTAACGGCTCGGTTGCGAAGTGCTGACCCAAATGGGACTGGGAGGTAACAGTGAGTTCTGGTTTCAGGCCAACAGCCACTTGAATCAAACCCAGTCACTCATTTAAGAAGCTGTTTCCGAGCTCGGGGCGATTTACGGCCAGATCAGCACGTAAGGGAATGAGGATGTCCTGGGGGCAGTGGTGGCCACCAGGAACGGCCGGGTACCCACGGGAACAGCAACCTGTGTGCCAGCGACCCGGAGAGGCTTCCCAAAGATGATGTACAGGGAGGAGAGGGGGGGTAATACCCCAGGGGAAGAAAAAATGTTAACGCTTAACAAACATTTGGGAAGAAAACCCTGGAAAACTGTCATTATTGAAACACCTGAGCTACAGGGGTGGATCAGAGAAACCATTTCTGAAATAATGTTCATTATACCAGTTATGTTTAAATGTGTTAAACAACTTGCCTCAGTCCCCAGCCAGAGGCATCCACCTGCATGGAACTTAAACTCAGGCGATGCATCCACCTTTTCCTTTCACATACTGGGCTTGCTTGAAGCAGGTGCTCTTGGATAACTTACGCATGTGTTATGCTTTCGCACAACCCATTATCATCTACTGCGCACCCCTCAGGCCTGGAGGTGGGAAAGCATCTTCCCAGGAGAGAGAAAGCCCCAAATGTGGAACAGATTAGGCAGAAAAAGAGGCAATGTGGCACCAGAAGTGCTGTCCATCTGAGGACAACGCTGCGCTAAGCAACAGATTCACCATTCTAGTCGCAGTGACAGGAATTTGAAAAACAGAGCATCCCACAGGAAAGATCCCACAGGGAGAAACCACACATTATTGTAACTAGTCTCGGTTCAGGGGCCCTGGATCTGGGAGCTTAGCTCCAGATCCAAACACTCTGTGCTTTGGACTGATGTCTGCAAAGCAATTTTGCCATCCTGCTAATGTCCTTGTGGAGTGATCAAGAAGAGAGAGACAGACAGAAACACTTCGGAATGACAAGTATGCTCTTAATTACAGTGACAGGCATCAAGAGAGAGTACAAAATAATAACTGGCTATGTCTTAATTTTGGGGAAAAAAATATGATCCAGATTAAATTGATACTTTTTTCCTATTCCCCACACATCAGCACTGCATGCGTCACTTCAGTCCCTACTTCTCATCTGGAGACAGAACAATCTTTCAATTAAATCACGTATCTAATTAGCCTGTAATTGTAGGAGGGACACCAACTGTGACTTGCCTCTGCTGATTTTGGTACTAGAGAAGCCGTGAGCTGCTCTCTCAGCTGTGATCAAACAGGATTTGTCACCAGGACACACAGAGGTGGAGGCCACCTACTTGTCCCCGTCCCCTGACCTGTGTAACCTGTTAAAACTGGCACAGACCCTCCCTGAAGGCCAAGGGATTCGGCATCCCCTAACCAGAGCCACTCCTGGGTCTGCAGGTGGTACAGCCACATCCTGGAGACACAGAGGTGTACAGGGAAACTCTGCATCGTTAACTGGGGGAAAAGGAAGGCTCTAAGGTGACATTTGCAGAGGAGAATGAAGGGAGGGCAGCAATCTTCCCCGCTACTTCTCCCAAGGCTCCTACTCCTACCATGCTGCGATTCGCTAGTGGAGGAAGCCACTGGTTAATCAAATCCCGCTTCCTTGCTCATTTTTCTCCTGAAATTTGCTTTCTGTGTATAAAGCATTTACCCCAGCTGCAAATCCATGCTGCTAAGAAGGAACAGCCAAGCTTAGAGGCAGCTTACCATAATGGAGTGCAGTCTGGCCTTCCCCGTCCTGAAAGAGAGAGAGAGAGAGAGACTTGATTTTAGAGGTATAGGTAATATTGTGGTGATACAAATAAATCCCAGTTTTAAAGAAATAAGCTGAATCATAGCAATGTTTTAATTGACTAGACAAACAGCCAGGACACCCAGCTACCTGACAGCTGGGATTTGAATCATCATCCACCATCGCTCCCTATTGATGGATAATCAATATCTATCCACCCGTAAGAGTGCGTGGATCACATCACGACGTGAGTATAATTCAGTTCATACCGTTATCACCTCCAGCCCATAAAAATGAAGGATTTCAGTCCTGTGGCCTCACTCTGGGATTCTCACTACTCCTGATGCTTTAGTGCAAGATGCTTCAGTGCAAACCCAGCTTTGGCCAACTACTTGAGAGAAGGGTAAAGCAGCGGGACGCTCACACAGCTCAGTGCGCTGCACTCTTCAGCACAGGGAGCACACAGGCAAAACTGCCCCAGTTTCTTCCACCTGAATAAATCTTAGGTTCCTACTTCCAGAACTACAGGTCTATCCCAATGCCTAGATTAAGTTCTGTTGAGTCAGGAAAGGGCACAGTGCTCAGGGATGAGAGTGAGTTGCCAAACTCATCCTTGTGAAACCCCTGCAGCGCAAGGGCAAAGCAAACCGCGTGATCGGTAGGTGTTGGCACACAGCTCCCTGTTCCCGCTGACATTTCAGCCCCTGCATCAGCTGCAATGCTTTGGGAAGCGTGTCCCCTCCCCAGACTCCTGTGTCCCCTCCCCAGACTCCTGTGTCCCCTCCCCAGGGCTCTGCCAGAGTTGATGCTTCACACCCAGCACTGCCAACCCAGGCACCTCACCCCGACACAGCCTCGTCCTGCCACCAGAACAGGTGAAATAACAGAAGGAAAGAATTACTGGCCCCTTTGCTTTCACTACCCCAACCAGGATTAGCCTCTAATTCAGTTCTTTGCCTCCTTAATTTATTTGCATCTGTCTATGGAGACAGTTTTTAATTGCCATCATCTTTGGGATTAAGGTGTAAATTCCACAGTCTGCTGTGGATTCTGGGGCAGGCGAAAGGAAAAAGAACGGGAGAACAGGTAGAAATTCCGCTCATAGCTGGAAGCCTTCTGGTTTCCCAGTCTGTTATTCTGTTTGATACTGAGCCTGCTGAGCTGAGGAATTAGAAATGGCCTGTGTTTTGGGGTGGGAGGTGCCATGCTTTGCTCTGGGACACTGCACCAACACGACAACCATGGCAGCAACAGGGACAAAAAGCCAGATGTATCAGGCATTTGCTGCCTAAATATCCATTTTGCGTCTTTTCCGAGCAACGGGGTGGGAGGGTCAGATTTTTCTTTCCATGTGCCACTACATCCCACTAGTGTCACTCGCAGCAGTGCTTGAAGACGCCTCATTTCAGGAGCCTGTTGCTGCCCAGACTGCGGGGAGCGCAATGCAAATGGGCGTCATTAGATGGTACCACAAACCAAAGAACTGAGGGGATCAGGGACAGCATCCATTGATTATTCCATACTCATAAGGTAACCAGTGTGAGCCAGTGCCCCTGAGCGCTCCTTAAGCACACGCCTGCTCGGAGGAGTGGCAGGGCCAGCACTGACTTCAGCAAAATACGGAGTAGGGCTGGGGAAGGAGAGGTGGGAGCGCTCCAAATGAGTTATTGGAAAGGCAGGATGTCAAATATGTGGGCTGGGGGATGGGAATCCAGCTCCCCTCTGCATCACCACCTCCAAGACTGCAGCCAACAAAACTCACAGGTGAAGGGGACTGGAGCCGTGCAGCAGAAACCCCTTCCCATGGGAACACTTTGCTGCAGAACTCCCTATAAAACACACAGGACTGCTCCAGAAATCCTACAGACAAATCCTACGTTTGCTCCTCTTCCAAAGGCCTGCAGAAAGCACTGCTGTTTCAGCAGCTGGCTGGGGCTAACAAGGTTTTTTATTTCTCTTAGATGTACTTCCTGGCATCTGCTTGGCTAAGGAGGGAGCGCTGGTCCTGGCACAGGAAATGCGTCTCTTTAATCTCAGTGTGGTTTTTAAAAAGAACTATTAATCCCATGTTATGCAAACACGGTTTGCACTTTATTCACGCTGTGGATTTTCCCCTCAAACAGCTTTGAGCCTGCCCAATGGCCAAATGCTATTTGTTACACTTCTCAGATGCCGTGCTGTTTGCTTCTATTTCCTCTGTGACAAATTTTAATCCAGGTAAATGGAAAAGCTCTAGTGTGGTCACTCACTAAAGGCCTTGAAAGCCCTTTGGAAGCTGCTGATCTCAATCCCTCTTTGATTTGGCTTTTTGGAGCACCGTGGCTAATTGCAGCCTGATGCACCCGGCTGCTCCAGGTACAGCAGCGCTGAGCCTTTGGAGCAAAATGGTCACACCTGGAGACTAATCAACGATGGGCTGTGAGAGTCAGGATTACAGCTCCCACTGTGGGAATTACGTGAGACAAATACTGCCTGCCAGGCACTGGAAATGTCTGTTTTGCAATCAAACGCGATGTGCAGAAGATGAGTGAAGATGAATTCTAGCTGGCCTTGATGCAACGGCTATTTCCCGATGTGTAACAGAAAGCAGCGGCCTCTTGAGCACCTTAGGGTCCTTCTCCCAGGCTGTGCCTCTGTTAGGATGAACGATCCCAAACAGTGAGCAGGCAGGTACAAGCCTCTGTCCTCACCCCACCGGCACCAGCCAGGAGCAGGGCATCTGCAGCGCATCCTCTGCAGCTGGGAGGAACACGGAGATGCTGGCGGTGATCAGATGGAGCCTTTCAGCAGATGGACCAAAGAGAAGGCGCTGAGTAGAGAAGCTGATGTTGGTGAGTGCAGAAGAGGAGATGGGCAGCTCTGGGCCAACACTGAGCCAGGATGCCTCCAAGAAATGCCCTTTCATGCCTCTGTATCAGCTGGAAAAATGTCACCGTCACGGGTCCAAGAGGCAGAAACCTGCTCTGATTCACTGAACTTCAACACAAAAGAGGGGGAAAGCCAGGCTCAAAGCAGTAGTACACCTTCTGTAAAGGCTTGCAAGGCACTGGTAAGGCCCTTGTCCCAGAGCCCTTTTAGCAATTCTCCATCTGGAACAAGGAGGAGCTTGTGGAAATGGCAGAACCCACACAGGGCAGACAGAAAATGACCAGAAAGAATAGAAAGACCACGACACACTCAAATGTAAGAATGCTCAGTTCCAGACACATTACTGACCAACAACCGATCTGATTCCAAGCTTTCCTCTTGCCTCCTAACACCCTGTGCCATCTCTGATGGCTTCTACAGCCTCCTGGCACATCTGGCCATGTCAGGGCAGCAGCTGAACTGCATGGCCTTTCTGGGAGAGGAAAACCCCAAATGTCCACGTCTACCAAACCCATCGAAACAAAGATGCTACAAAGCCACTGGTACCTCCTACATCCATGGTCTGCGACAGATGTCACTCAATGAAAATCCAACTACCAGTGGATAACTTATTGGATAACAGGATTTTGTTCTGCTCCTGAGAAATTTAAGCAAGAGAAATGAGAGAAGATGGACCGAGCGCAGATGGACCAACTGTCTTATCTGCTAAGTGGTACTATGGCTACTGCACGTCAATTCTGTCTCATAACTGATAGGATTATATCGGTGTTGCCATCCCACGTTCATTCCTTGGGAATTTCTGTTCCCCGCTTAACCTAACACAAGTTCTGGACTGAAGGGCAGAGACAAGGAAATGGCTTGGCTAAACCTGCTGAGATGCTGTGCACTCTGTGAGACACGATTGCTGCTGCCTCGCCGTTGCAAACAGACCATGACCAGCCAGTGTCTGACTGTGGTTTCATGGGACAGTTTTAGAAGCATTGCTGTATAAACGCTGCTAGTTCAGAGCTGCTTCATTCGCTCTCCAGGCTGTGTGCAGAAACCTGTCAGTGGGAGGGTGGCCCGAAGGGAGACACCGCCTCCTCCTCCATCTCACACGTTTCATTTAGCACCAGTGGAGAAAGAGGAAGAACAAATCCATGCTGGTTACCTGGGTGAGCTTTGGCCCAGCCTGACCCTGTATTGGTGATGAAGCTGGGGCTGGACCCTCCACACCAGCACAAGGGTCTGTAGGGGACCGCACACCTCCTGGAGTGCTGCTCCACACCGAGACCTCATCTCGATGCCTTCAGTCACCTCCCCAAGCACAGACATCGTGAGCGTGCCAAGCACAGCAGCAAGCATCTACACGGACCCTGCCCTTTCCAGGGGCAGCACATGTGCTCTTCATTTTAAGATACTTTTCCCCCCATATCACCTCTTCTTTCTGCTCATTTGTGGCACCTTTTAAGGTGCACGATCGTTCCCATTGACAGACTCTGAACGTTGGCAGGGATCGCAGGAGATAAGAACGATGAGGTGATAAGAGTGTTTAACAGCACTGGGTCCTGGGCAGCACCATGGGCCAGAGGGAAGATAAATATTTACACTACATCTTTAGAAGGTGAGTGAATAAAAAGGGCCAGAATAATACGGCCTCTGAACAAGCACTGGTGCTTAGGAGCTGCAATATAAATCTCTGCAGCCTCGCGACACACACTCACTCAAGCCAGGGAGATGAAAAATAGCAAGAAGATACTTCCCTCCACTTTTAAAAAGGGTTTTATTTCTCATTTATTTCTACTTTAGACTTCAACTTCCCAACAATTTACTTTAACCTCATCATCATCTTATTCTCTCTCTGAAATTTTCTCTCCAAGAAGACTGAGGGTAAGGCTGCAGCTCAAGGCACCAGGATTTACATGCTAATACCCACCAATACTAAAACCAGGCAATGGCGGCTAATAAAACCAGTCTGAACTCCACCAGGTGATTCAGCAGGAGACATCACCATGTGCATCCTTGGTCCTAGCTCCAAGGCAGCTCAGGCACTCCCCAAGGACCAACACCATGGGACAAAGGATACAGAGCAACCTCTGCTAGAAGCAAAACCAAAAACCATGCACTGGTCATGAAAAGCTGTTATTTAGGGATTGCTAATAACCCAGGCTCACAAGAGCAGGGCTTGGGCATCCTCTTAAGTTTGGCTCCTCAATTAACTCTCCCACCTCCCCTGCACGTGTGCAGGTTTGGCAGGGACCCCTCTCTTACTGAGCTGTCCCTCTCCAAGAGCTCTCAGCTCTCTCCTCCGCTCACTTCCTCCCATTCTGACCGTTTCCTGCACTGTGCCAGGCAGACATCCCCGAGGATGGAAGGTGCTAGACAGATTTTTATCATCACCTCTTGGGCCCTTCTCCAGAGCCTGCTGCCAGGCTATCATTTGGCCTATCTTCTAAGTGCCTCACAGATAAATTAGATCTGCATAGAGAAGCAATTATTACATTTCTAATGGCATGAACCCTTACAGCACAATCTGCTACTGAAAGGCAAAGAAAATTGCATTAGCTTTTGTTTGATTCAAAATTATGATCAAGGGAAGAGGGATGTTGAAGCCCTTTAAAGCCAAGCCTCCGAGCTGGGGATTTTTCTGTCTGGGGACCTCCCTGCTTGTATTCACTGCTGGAGCTCATACTCGTGGTTCATTTAGGAGCACTAATTTGGAGGAGCCTCCGCTCACAAAGCTGCCGATAAAAGCAGATCTAAGAAAGCTCAGAGAGAAGAGGATGCCCAGGAACCACCACTGGCTCCCTCCCGAAGCCTGCATCTGCTAATGCTCCTGAACGCCCCCGGCCTGAGGAGTTCAGTGTGCCAGGGTTACGCTAATCCCTCATCGCCCTAGTTTCTAACTGGTGCTGTACCTAAATTTCCAAGTGCAATTTCAATGGGATTTATCACATCTACTATGATCAGCATGTAGTGCTGCTGGCACAGATACAGGCTCTCAATATCCCACCGCAGACATGGCTGTCATTAATTGCAGAACAAACTGATTTCTGAACCCACGCAGCAGCTCATGCAGCAACGCTGAAACTCTCCGGGCTGCTTTGCTGCTGAGCATTTTCATCCCATTCTGCAGCTGGCAGTCTGTGCCCAGCTGTGTATTTGGACATATTTATGGGTTATCCAAGCAGTATTTGCTACTGCCTATTACTTTCAGCACCAGGCATCTTGCTGGTCATCAAACAAGTGTGTTGGTGCAATAGCAAAGCTGCCAGGAAGCTGCGGGGATCACAGATGTGTTTGGCCAAGTCAGTGCCTAAAGCTGTAACAAGTGTCACGGCGCTGTGGCTGGGCCAGCCCCCGACCAACCACGCCAATGCCATCCCAAGCCACGGGCAGGACGATATTCCAAAGGGCAGGACGCCAAAATCTCTCTTCTCGGGGTGCTTCCCTGCCCCCTCCCCGCATAAAAGTTAGTGCTCCCGTACTGCTTTATCACTTTAGCATGGCTGAGGCAGATACCTGCTTATTTAAGGGGCAGGATAAATGGGCTGAGACAGCTTTCCCATCCCCAATTCACTAGGGAACGCTTGGAAATTCCACCTGACACCGGGACCGCTCTGTGCTCTTAAACAATCTCCCGTCTGATCCGATTGTTCCCCAGTGGGGAGGCAGGCTGCAGCTAGCTCAAGAGTCATTGATTGGATTAACAGCCTAATTCCCAACAGATGAATAGAATACTGATGTCTTGTCAGCCCACATCATAGAAGGAAAACACAATCTGCTTCTACAGCCCCGAAATTTAACCCTTTGCTTCCCTGCTTCCCCCCTCCCTGGGGCTGGATGCAGTGTCCAGCACTTTCAGCTGTAGATCCTACCTATTTGAATGAGAAAAGATATATTAACCTTCGGGACACTTTGCCTAATCACCGACACGCCATGGGATCACATGGTATTTTCTGTAAGAAACCCTCTTCTCACCCTTTCGACACAGAAGAGATTTATACCAGGGACATTTACTATTTTTTCTTCTCTCTTTTCCCACCTGCCAATACAGGGAGTACTGTATTGCTTCACAGTAAGCTGCTGAAAATTCATTAGCTTAGTGATACTTATCCTGAAATACACAGATATTGAACGTTTTCCGAGGCTATCATTTGATCAGGAGGATGGACCTGCCTGGAGAGGAACGCCCAGCCATGCTGCAGGAGAGCCATCCCTGCAATGCCCTCTCCCTCCAGCAGCTCTTGGCAAGCCGTGGGGCAGGGGAATGAAGCCGGGCACATCATTTGCTCTTGGAGAGCTCCTGTTCTCCACCTCCTAATGGAGACACTAATGTTTTCTTACCTCATAGAAAGACTGTGATAAGAAATTAATTGCTACTGGTCAAATGTTCACTACCACAGAAGCAGGACCGTGTGCATATTAAAGAGATTCTCCAAGAACGAAATTTATTTATGGACTCCTTGGCACTGTCTGCGTTGATTGCGCTTGTCTGTGCAAGATAAGCCAGGTTGTGCTGTGAAGCACTGGTATTTCCAGTTTTATTTGGGTTTTACAGCTCACGTGCAGAGTGGAAACACTCCCTCCATCACTCCTTAACTCTAACAAACTAATTAGCCCAGCACTAACATGACTACTACGAGAGACAGTGTGAAAGGATGGAAGTGCACACCCTTTTCTTCCCCGTTCTATAACCAGTACCTGCTAGTCACAACGGTTTTCTGGACTTTAGGGTCTCATAACCTTATTATGCCCATAATAAACTAGCTAGGAGACTGAACGAAAGAAACAGCCCTTCCCTCTCGTGACTTCCAGCACATCAACCCTACAGATAGTCCTGTCTTCAGAGAGTCAGGAGGTGCTCCGTGCGCTCAACACGGGCAGTGGGGAGGCATCAATGACAGAGCTGCCCTAACCAAAATAATTAGCCAGAGACGCCTCATCGACTCGAACAATTCAATTAATGCCCTATTAGTATTTTAAAGTGATTCCATTTATTAGCTCCTTTTACAGTTTGAAACCATAATGTTTAATTTTCATCCCAGATGTGAATTCTTCCAGAATGGCAATAAATACATAAATCCAACGGGCCCTGTCCAGCCCAGCCCCTGTCCTGCAATATGGGTGCATTGTACATCCACGAATCCAGGTTAAAGATGGGAGACTGGGACAGTTGTGCCCTGGAACCAGCAGACTGCAGGTTTTATAAATACATACAGAAATAATTAAAATCTAAGGGGTTTAGAAGGGTTAATCTCCTTTAAATAATCTCTGCCACAAAGCCTGTAAAGTCACTGCTGGCACGGTGCCCGCGTGGGACCGGCTGTCGGATATCAGGACAGCACGTGTGGATGGGAGCAGGGAGATTAGGAGGCAGCGCAGCCGCGGTGGCCCACCGGTGCTGCTCCCCCGCAGACGGCTGCCCCGGCACCGTCCAGGGGCTGGCAACGCCCGAGCAGGGCCGCAGCCAGCGCCAACCTGCAAGTCAGCGTGCCACTTGCTCCACCTGATTAAAGAGAGAGAAGGAAGCTTGATTAGGCTGCTAAATTTAGCAGGCTGGACGGGAGACAGCGGGAGCCGAGAGCGTGGCTGCCACTGCTCGGTTCACCTCAGCCCTTGCTGACTGCAAGGCAAATGCTGGCTGATATTTATTTAAAGGGATTCAGGGCTTTGGAAGTAACCCCTTTTCCTCTGCAGGCTTGAACCCAAAGCCCTGCGTGGCGGAAGAGATGTTGCACTTTTAATTGTCAACTATAACGGCTCAGAGCTGCCACTCTGCCTTTCCAGGTGTCCTCTTTGTACAAAAGGTCATTGAAAGCCAACAACTGAGTGACCATGAGAGAGAAAGAAATGCAAAAGAAAGCAGGAAAACCACCCCTGTGTGGGCTAAAGCAGTGCCTGTCCTGAACCCACGAGTGTGATTCCCTCGATTTGGGCAAAGGCAGGCTCAGCTGAAATGCCCGGGATTGCCGTGGCAGAGCTGGAGCACTGTCAGGGAGGTTGGGGTGCCATTGTGACGACAGGCACGGTTGCTACAAAAGCCAAGTCACGATGTGCTGCAGGAGGAGCAGAGGTGCTGCTAATGGCCCAGGGGAGCTTTTTCTCCTTCAAGTCAGTGAGGATAAAGACTTTGGAAACTCTGTTTTGGTCCCATAAACCTTCCTCGGCTTGGTGTGCAAAATCAGCACTTTCCATGTTGAGACATTCTGAAGCATCCTCTGAACTCATTAGGTGAGACCTGGATTTTATTAAGCCAAGCTTGAGAAAGCCTGGGCTAGCAGGGAAGCTGAGTTCCAGCAGCCCACAGCCCTGGCATGAAAGGCACGTTTTTTCTCCTTTAGAAACACCCAGTGCCAGGCACCTTGCTCAGACATTTCCAAGCACCCGAGGATAGTGCTGTGCCCTGCAGCCTCCAGACAGCCTTTCCTTCCCAAGCACGCCTGTTTCTTAAGGATGACAACTCCTCTTTGTGGCTAATCTGGAATTAGAGAGGACGTTTGCACACTCAGAGCTGTCTGCCAGAGGGGGAAGGCATCAGAGCCTGGATCCTGCCCCGAAGTGGACCACTGCCAGGGAGAAGCCAACTGCATGTGTTGACTTAAGAAGCTCCCATCTCATCACCTCAAAGGGTTGCTGTTTTTGTGACATCCAGCAGCCTTTTAGCAGCCTCCGTGAATTGTATTAGTAGCTGATTTACCATTTGTTATTTTATAAGGCACGAAACTGCTCTTTCATTTGCTCATGCACCACCAAGTACAGCTACAGGTCAGACTCTGAAAACTCAGTCTGTGATCGCTGGGGCTGTCTCCCGATGGAAAAAAGGAGAAATAAATAGCGAGGGAAAAGGTTTATTGGTACTGCTCATTCACAGACGGTCAGGTTTCCAAACAGCTATTAATGAAGTGCCACTACCACAGAAAAAAAAAGGAAAAATGTCTGGAGAAAACCGCCTCAGGACATCAAATTGTATCAGTAACTGGAATTTCTCGATGGAGCCACAGTGCTATTAAAATACAGCTGAACTAAGTACTTGCAGTTTGGTCTGTCATTAGGTATTTAGAGAGATGCAAAATTGATCTTCCCTTTAAAGGGCTCTTTCAAAGTCTAGAGGCAGCACTTGCTCCCTCCTTGTGCTGTATAATAGAGGTGTTCCTAATGAAATTCAGCAGGAACTGGAGGTAACCAGGGAAAACCGCAGCCAACTTTATAACGGACAGATTTATGTTCAGGGGTGTCCTGCTCTTCGAATGAGTTATTCTGCACAGGGCAGGGATAACAGGTTCTCCATTCATGGGCTGTACAAGCGTGGCAGAAGGTCAAGTTCCCTGGCGGTGCTCGGTCTGAGCCGAGGGCTGCGGCTGCCGTCACATCTGGGGCTGGGCTGAGCGGGTCCATCCCATTTCCAACTAAAGCAGCCCAGGGAGCCCGCTGGGACCAGCTGGGCCTAGAACTGGGCCTGGCCCATCGGAGCAGATGGCAGGTGCTGGTGGTGGCAGCCGACGTGGGGCAGCGCTGAACCAGTGACCTCGAGGTGAAAGGCTCCGTATCTCCCATTATCAATCCCCAGAGCCCCCTCCGGAGTTAAGTGTTGATACATTAATCTTTCTGACTGATGGAAACAAACTGCAAACATAACATTCCACAGGGGAATCTTTATTTATATTGAGCCAAAACTGTGCTTAAAAACATAAAGTTAAGGGCAGGCTTAGGTTTCAGCCTTCCATCAGAAACGTTCGCAGTTAATGCCACCCTTTTTCCCTTCCGAGTACCAAATTTAAAGAGCACGTCATCACCCATTAGTCTGAGCACAGCCCCAGCGTGGATGGCTGCAGTAAATAATAAACTGGTGTTTGTGTTTCCTCCTGTGCATGCTGTCCTCCTAAACAGTTTAATAACAAAGGAGTGTATTTCCGAGCCCTGACGGAGTGCCTCGATGAAGCATGTGGTGTAGGATAAATACCTCCACATCAGGACACTTTTCAAAGCCATCAGGCAGAGGGGTCAGTCTGTTGTGGTTTTTTTTAAAACTGCACAAGCTAATGCTTTAAGAGTGTCTTGATGGAATCAGGGAAATTGGATTGTCCCCCCATTTGCTGGCCTAAAACAAGCCTTTTTTTATTTATCCCATTAGAGGAACACAAGAGAAACCTTTTAAATGTCACTAAAATTTTCCCTGCATTGCAAAACCCAGTCAAAAGGGTTTTAATTTTCCCTGAGACCTCTTAAGTAATGCAGTATGTCAAGATTTAATACCTTGCGTGTAGGGGATTGTCTGCATCCTGTGCTGTTTCACCAGGGTGACTCCCATAGGGTCGGTCCCGGTCACTGGATTCGGTCCCTGTCAGCACTGAGCTGCCCAAACAGCCCACACCACTTCAGATCAGCTCTGCTGAACAAACAGGCAAGTGAAAACAAGGTGAGATGCAGCTTCCCCTGGTGCAGTCCGGGACTACCAACAACTCAGTGGTGCTGCTCACTCTCCAGTGATTTTGTTCTGTCAGTCGGGGCTCTCTGGTTTTGGGAAAGCCTGTAATTTTTAGGCTTTCTTTACTTATTTATAGGAGAACTAGGGAGAATTGGCAAGAGGCGTTTTTGTACATAAGGCTCCACATTCCCCTGGGACATTTAACACGACAAATGGAGCAATATCACGAGCAGAGCCTAGGACTCAAAACTGGCAGTGCACAACACGCTAAAGCGCACTGGCTAAAGATGGCAACAGGGCCACAGAGCCTCTGAAGGCTGGGCTGGTACCCACTCCATCCTTGCTCTCCTGAGGGCTGAGGGCTTTAATGCCAAAACAGCTTCTCATGGCCTCTTGGAGCTCACCCCACTTGTCAGCCAGCCTGGGAGCTATGGGTGATCTGACCTCCCAAAGTAACGTTTGCTACCAAAAGACACCACTCCTTTGCTCCAGTGGGATATGGGAGTTCTCTATCCACGCTGTCCACGTTTCTTTTCGCAGACAGTGAACGTGTCATACCATGGTGGAAGAGCACCTGGGATGCCAAATCATTTTGGGCTGAGTGTGTAATTCTCCCCAAGCCTGGTTTTGCAGAGAAAAGAGGAATTGGAGGGCAGTGAGCACCCAAGCCGGGGTATGTGAGCCTCCCGTCTCTTGTCCCTGAATTCACACAGGTGCACTGAGAGCTGGGAAAGGCTCAGAGCCCAGGAGATCAAGCAAGAGGAGGCACATCCTAGCCTCTCAACCAGTCACAATAAAACACAGCCCCGAGACCAAGACACTGCCTCCCGATCTTCCCCGTAGGGCTGCATAATCTATTTTACAAAATGTCAAAATCCAGCACGAAAATTGAAAAAAGGGGGTAGGGAAAAAAAAGAAAAAACTCAGACTGGCTGGTTATTGGACCGAGGGCTGTGTTAAAAGGATCAGGAGGTGGTGGGCCAAGCGGTGGGGGAGGGAATGGGATAAAGCAGTGGGTCTAATCAAATCAGTTTAAAAAGCTGCAGCCTCTCGGAGTTAACCTTGCCAATCAGGGAGCGAGCGGGAGCATGTCTGCGCACATTAAAGCGGGAGCGCGTCCTTGAACCCGCCTGCCGCCCGTCCTCCCCGCAGCCCGCGCAGCCCGGGCACCCCGCACCCTCGCACAGAGCAGCGGGAAAGCCCAGCCCTAGGCTCCCTCCTCAGCCTCGCTCAAGTGGAAGTCGGCATGGCAAAGGCGGCTCGGAGGCTTCCCTGTGATTAGAGGTGAGCTCACGGGATTAAGCTGGCAAGAGTTGGAGAAATGTTAAAAACCAAACAAACCAAAAAACAGGGAACAAAAGGAGAAATTGACAAATGCTGTTGCATCGAGCCTGGCAGCTGCGAGAGGCATTGCTAACCTTCGCTAATGACTAAGGGCGCTGAAGTCACTTTAAAATAAATATTCACTAGGAATTACACGGGTAATCTAAAGGGATTATCCTGCTGTCTTAACAGGTCCATAAACTAAACATTAAATGGCCTACACAAGTGTTTGCATTAATTTTGACCCAAATCAACCTTTCTGCTAAAAGCCTTGGAAAGCCAGATTCAATTTTGGAAACCACGTGTCTGCTCTGGGTTAGCGTCCTTACAAATTCCCCCAGATCCTGTGTTTTCTGAAGGAAAAGCAGGGCTGAGCTCCTGGAAGCCAGGAGCCTGCCAGCAGCCAGGGAAAGGCTTTAGCAGAAACGCACACTCGGAACACGACGCAGGCAAGCACAAATCCAGTCTGCCACATAATCCAGTCCCCGTGGCAGAAGTATCCGGTTCAGAGTCTTGGCTCCAGCCTGTCTTCCCTAGGGAGACAGGGAATGCCCAGCATGGGGAGAAGGAGCTCTGCCACAGAGAATGGGACAAACCCCGTGCCTCAGTTTCCCCACCTATAAAACGGGGAACATGCCACCTGCCTTCCAGCTGAGGCACTTGTCCCTGTGCCTCAAACTCCCGGAGGGGAATTTCAGCTGGATCAGGGCCGTGTGTTTAAATGAGGCTCAGCAGCTAGTTCTCAGACAGGTCAGGAGAGCAGGAGTTGAGGCCAGAGGGGCTGAATGATGAGCTGAGAGCAGCTCTTCTGTACCAGGTGCATCTCCTGAGGGTAACTTCATTGTCTGTACCTGAAAAGGTACAGTCTAAAACCAGAGAGATGCCTGAAAGCCACCATATACAAAGCCTAAACTGCATTTGAATCTGAAGATCCTATCAGATAGAAAGAGGGGATAAATAAAAGTGCATCAGTGCTTCCTTCTAGCAGGCATTTCAGACCCGGACCTGGATAAAGGACCCCGGGTCTCCCTCCTTTCCCGGCCTGCAGTCTTGTAGAAAATTAGGAAAGTGAGACATGATCAGGATGCTTGAAGCACAAAAATATGCTACACCAATGGATCTGAAGTCCCTGGAGTCCTTCTGGGTCCTCTGCACAACTCAGGGAAAAGAAGAGTCAAACACAGTGGGAAGGTGGCAGGGAGAGCAGTCCAGAAAAAGCTCAATATTTAAAAAGCTCATTATTACTGATGGAGGGAAGAAAAACATGTGCAACTTTTATATTTTCTAAAGACCTTTTCAGAAGTTCCTGCCTTTTTTTTTTTTTAGGTTAGAAAAAGCTGTGAAAGTCTAACCTGGTAAAACCTAATTTCACAGGAAATCTTCTTTGAAAGCCTTGGCAACAGGAGTGGAAGTGCTGTCTGAAGGCAGCGTGGAGGGGTGCTCCAACAGCAGCATTTTAAACTCAAATGCCAGGCAAACAGTAAGAGCAGGTAAAGCCAGTTTTACACACCCTCAAATGAAAAATCCTCCCACTAAATGAGATTTGCTCCCTCTGAAATGCATATTTCTATGAACTCCTGAATATATGCTGGAAAAAAATTAACAGATAAAAACAACTTCTGTCTTCAAAGAAGAAGAATTCTCCTCCTTACTTTCTAAAGAAACAAATAGCCTCAAAGTTTTCTTTATGTACCACAAACAAATGATAAAGGGGAATAGATCGACCTGAAGGAGACCTGAAGCCTCAAACAGAGATCCAGAGCACCTGCAGAGCACTGCAGGCTTAAGATGGGCAGGAATCCCACTGAGGTGCCTGTGAGCAGGGAACACCTGTGGGACTGGATAATATTTGCTGCTTTGTGCTGCAGCCACCGAGGATGGGAGTGGAAGGGGAGAGATTTCAGTCACTTCTGCTGCAGCCATCCTCAAAGCAACAGGAAGGCTCCTGGCCACGTTAAACATGGATATTCAGCTGTCAGCTGATTCCAGAAAAGCTCGACCAGAAAGCCGTCAATCAGTCCAGGAACACTCACCCTACTGCACATCCTGGTCACGCCACAAAGCCTCCCAGGACCTAAAGTAGACTGGAAACGATGGCTCGAGAGCTTCCGTTTGTACTGAATGCGGCAGCCCCGAACACCTAATTCCATCTACCAAGAGTTTATGCCAGCAAAGCCCTTCTGTGGGCTGCATCAATGTCTGATGCCTAACGAACGCTAAACTTGGATCTACCAATGCTCTGATCACTGTGTTTCTCTGGGCTGATACAGGCAGCAAGGTCAGGAAAAGCTGGGCAGCATCTGGAAACAAAGTTTTGTTTTATTTTCTTCCCAGGACACCCAAGGTTTCCTAAGGAGAGTGGGTGACTATTGACTTTGACTACCCTCCCTCAAGGAAACCTTTTCTACAGAACTTCAAGTCCTGTAACCAGGGCTTCTAGTTCCCATGCTCCTTTCGCCATTCTATTATTTGTTCTGCAAAACTTCCCCCGGGTCTCGTGACCCTGTGAAGGGAGAAGTCCCCAGGTCCCTGTGATTTTTATGTAGTTGTAGCTCTCATCGGAGCGACTGTGCAACGGCATAAAATTCAAAGATAGACCGCTTCCCTGGGTGGCTTTTCACACCTTGAGTGCTCAGGAGACAATACCCTTCTCTGAGAGGAGGCACACTGCTGGGGAGAGATGGTACATATTAATTTCTAAAAGAGGATTTTAATCATGCAACGTCCTCTGCAGTCGCACAGAATTTAATCTCATTGCTGACAGTGGGTGATGGGGGAGCATGTTAAGTGGAAAAGTTGTATTCAAGACCTTCTTGCAGATATGTGCTACAGGCAGTCCCTCGGGAGGAAGAAAATGACCCAAACCTGTCTCCGTGGCTGCTGACCACCCTGGCCCGGAGCCCCCACGGGCCCCATCCCCTCACAGGGCAGAAATGCAGGCGCATTCCCAAAGTTCTGCACAAGGTTCAAGTACACGTGGTAATACAGTTAGCATTTATCAAGCCTTCCTCTACAAATATTGATTTATTAATCTAGGCAAGACCCAGGGATATATACACACAGTATTCCCATGTTGGTTACAGAGACTGAGACACGCGAAAAAACCCCACTGTCTGACTTGCTCAAGGTCAAACGAGGCAAAACAGCCCACAGCCAGGATTAGTTTCGGGATGCTGAGCTCCCAGGGCTACGCTGTGACTGCCAGGACACGCTGTCCTTTTCCACACTAAGTCTTCCCTCTTCTAAGATCTGTCTTCACCTAAGTCTACATTTAAGGACACTCTTACCTTCACTTTGTGATATGGGAAGGGAACGCCGATGTTGAAAACCATAAGCTGAGAACCCAGACTCTCCCAGCTGCTACGGAGACCCACCGTGACTGGGCTGGCACCTGCCTTTGCACAGTAATACTCAGTCTTCTTCCTCTTCTACTTGCAGGCAGCTTAACCACTCTTGGTCAATGACACAATCAAGTGTTAAAGACAAAAAGCCAAAAGGAATTAATATAATTTGTTTCACCGGTTTTTAATGGGACCTTAAAGTTTTTATAAGAAGTTGTACTTGGAATCATGAAACAATTCTTCTTTAGAAGCTTCCACGAGAGCAAAGAATGTTGGTGGCAATCAATGCCTAGGATGGGTGAAATCCAATGCTTTTTGTCCCTCTAAAATAAAAAATACTGCCCGAATATATTCAAAGTTATGACACCCTAAGTGATGACCCAACAGAATACATTTCCATAAAACCCCTACAGTTCCCTGAAAAAGGATGTGTGTCTTCCAGCAGCACACATCCGACAGCTACTTCCTAAAGCAAGTCCAACTTACTGCACAGGTAAGTCACGCTAAGCACCCTTTGAGGCATTGGACCAGCTTTGGACTCCTAATGGGTAAAAATTAAGTATGAGACAACAGATGTAAGCAGCTGAGGAACTGGAAAGAATGACCATGTGCTTTTGTATACAACTGCCTTGGCTGTAGCATGGGAGAGGTGTAAAAAGTTAAAGCATCTGAGCGATGAATACAGACTAGACCCAAAGGAACAGCTTTGAGAAGACGAGAAATTAGGAGAACCCTGCAGAACTCCGCAGGAAAATCATGGCAAGGCTCTAGGCACACTTCTCTATGATTTATGCTGCTGAATGCACAGGATGTTCCGTCCACTCTCAGCTGGCCTGGAACATGGGAAGTGTTGCTGCTCATGCAGCCAGAGTTGACCCCAAAGCCTCAGGGCAGACAACAGACAGCATGAAAAAAGAGGATAAAACCTCATCCAACACTGAATGCTTAGTGACAGAATGAAGGCCTATGTTTGGTCCTCATCTTTCTCCTGCTGCTCCTTACTTTTCCTCCCGAAATCCTTGATTTCTGTTAACAAAACCCGAGGAGGAAAGCTGACTACCCAAGTGTGCCAGACATAGTCTCCTTTACGTAGTACGTCATTCATAAATACAAAGAAAATTCTGTTCAGTTTTTCCTTTCAAAACCAAACCCATCACATTCATGACAAGATTTTAATTTATTTTTAAGAAGCATTTGAAAATTTCCTTGTAAAGGTTTCTTTAAAATTAAACTCTAAATCCATTCAGAGGTACTTGGGCACAAGACAAAACAAAAAACCTAACAGTCTAACAGGGAAGAGATGTTTCATCTGCTGGTTTTGTATCCTGATTCAAATGTAAAAATTAAGAATGTTAACAGGCTAGGTTAAACTACATAATCAAGCAAACATGGGCAGACATTGTGTACCTGATTAGCAAATGAAGAACTAAATTTACTATAAAGGCTACATTTAGCTGCAAATGAACATATTTTAATGACTACTAACCAATGAAAATCAACCTTTCCTTAGAAAAATAAGCAAGAACTAGATTTAAATTGATTATGAAATCAATTAAATCAATCTAACCTGTCAGAATCTCCCTCATTAGAGTCACTACTGGATGCAGAGCTGCTGCTCTATGGTATGGCCACCCAGGCAAAACAGAAAATGATGCAGTGCCAAAGGTGCAGTGACACACAGCACCTTCCCACCACATCCATCCCAAATTACACCACGGGCTCCCAAACTAAGCATATCCACTAATGCATGGGGCCCATTAATATGTCCTATTTTCCTCTATTAAACAAACATTAAAAAAGTGGGTCCCTGCAAGAGCCTGAACCATTGTGAGAGTCTGGTGAAGCCCGACTGACTTTCATTTCTTAGGAAAAAAAAAAAAAAGTGTTTAAATGTAAAGCAACTGGTTGCAGCATTGTGGGATTAGTTGGATGAATCCTTCTGTGGATATAATCAGCTTAATGGCAACAAAGGTCACAGTGCACTTAGTGCAGCTGTGACACTCAGAGCATTTCACCGAAGGGGAAGATTTGCACCAGGCTGGAACAGGCCCTTTTCATTTCCAGCCTCTTTTATTTCCAGCCTCTTTCCCTCCCTCCCTCCCTCCCTCTCTCTCTCTCTCTGCAGTCAACATCCCCATCAGCTCCATTAGCATGAAAGAATTAGGGAGGGAAATGGGTAGGGTGGAGCAATTTACATCTGTGGGTCAGCATACTTACACAGCGTCATATAATTCAATTAAATGGACAAATAAAGTGGTGCTAGTTGTTTTCCAAACTCAGGTTAATTTTAACTTAATTCCCACACTGCTGTGGGCCAAAGGGCTGTCTGAGGCTGCCTTACACGTGGCTAAATGGCCAGCTGTCTGTTATGGAACACAATGCTGTAGGAGTCCTTCCGCTCTTCTCTTAGGATGCTCTTAAGAGCATCCTTACTCTGAGGATATTCTTATCTCATCTCTCCACAAAAAAGCTGAACTTCAGACTAAAACTGAAGACTTGATTCCCCTAATTACAGCTCTATTTGCACTGGCAAATCAATTGCTTTATATTATACCTTTTCTCACTGTTACATTGCAAAAACACCCCGAACAGTAGAACATAATAGATGGGAGATTTCGGCTTGTCCTGTAAGAAATGCAGAAATGCTATTTTCTAGACTTCTTAAATTAAGACTTCCATCATTAAATCCAGTGGTCTCACTAGCACAGACAGTATTAGCACTTACAAAAAAGAAGCAACTAAATCCTAATTTATTTACCACTAATTATTCTCTTTCTGGGTTTTGCTTCCTCCAGGAAAAATCCCCTGAGATACAGGTGAATGCACTAATGACTGAAAACAGCTGAGGATAAACACAGAAGACCCACAAATCTATTATGTGGAGGAAACTGATGGACATGGCAAAAGCAGGAACGCCTTAGGAACAAGCCGACTGCCGTAGAGCTTGCTCAAGTCTTCTCTCTCACTTGGTACCACTCGGGCCCGTGCAGCTGCACTGTGGAACAAGACCTGTGAAGGAGAACTAATTTCCATTTGCAGAATAAAGACCTGTTTTTCAGTGCCACAATGTTTTGAAGCCTTTAAAATAAATCAGTGCTTGAAGATCCACTGCACTCCCCATAAATAATGCAAGTGTTCCTCCTCTGCCTCAGCCAAAATTTCCTGCCTCCAAAACGCCAGCGCAACACCCCGCCGTCAACCTCCCCACCAGGAATACTTGCACCTCAGCACTTCTGCACGGATATAATTTGTAAAGTGCTAGGCAAATGAGCACACTCTGGATTGGGAAACGTTATTGGCAGACTACCTGGCACGAAGCTTTCGAGCCCACCGGGAATGTCGGGAGGCCAGATTTGCGCGTGTCAAGCCCATCGCCTTAGGAGGCTTTCAAAGTTTTGCTTTTTGTGACGCTACAAAATGCATCTCCAGAGCCATTATATGAATTAGTTGGAAAGGGGTAGGGGGGAAGGAGGAGTAGCTAAGAACAGCAATACACCCTACGAGGACATTTAGAAGCATCTGGCTCGGAGATATTAAGAAAGGATGGAAAAATTAATCATGCCGGCTGGGAAAAAAAAGCCTGGCATCAGCACAGCCACCTTGTCATAAGGCAGATATTAATAATGTGAACCCCCAGGGAACACTCAGACATCTGAAAGATCCACTTGTTGGCTCTCACTGAGCAGGCAGGTTTAACTGATGCCTCTTTGAAACCTTCCGAATCTTATGCTAAAACACTGCTTAGGATTTTTTAATTTTTTTTTTTTTTCCCCAGCAGAACAGAATCCTCAGTGCTGAAGATCAGCTGTCTCCTGCATTTCTCTCTTTC
Source organism: Mohoua ochrocephala (assembly GCA_013398855.1). NCBI lineage: Eukaryota > Metazoa > Chordata > Aves > Passeriformes > Acanthizidae > Mohoua > Mohoua ochrocephala. Next base: position 1,074,407 of record VZTA01026990.1, read on the forward strand.
TCCTAAGTGGTATCAAAGAGAGGACACCTAATATTCTGTAGACCTGTAGGTCAGCTGCCCAGTAGCTACGAGGTACATGGGAGAGAAATGGAGGTGAAAACTGGTTGAGTGTTTTGAAAAGAGAAGCAGCAAAAAAGCTCTTGCTGGAAGGGGAAAAACCACACCTGGCCACGACACCACAACTAAAGTATTAGCTTAGATTAGGGTTAGAGTAGGATGTAAATTTGTGGCAGCAACAATAACTAGAACTCACACTTTCAAGAGAATTTACTAAGCCAACGAAACACGGCGAAACACTCCCGTTTTGTGCCTGCTTACTTCTCCAGAGGCGCAGCAGTCCTTCCTGCCTAACGCACTGAAAGCGAGCACTGTAAAGGAACCACCGACCTGCCTGGATTTGGGAAATGAAGAGTGTTGCTAAAAGCACACCAGGCACACCCAATATTCTATTTCTGATCTCTTGGACCGTCTGTGACTTGTTACCACCCCAGATTCCCAGGACACACAGCCGACCCACCGGAGAGCAGCACCAGCTACAAACCAAATGTCTCAAAGACCAAATGATGATGGTGGAAAAGAAGTTTCTGCGCTATTTGATGATGCAAGAAATGCTACCACTGAAGCCAACAAGCAGCCATGTCAAACAAGATGGGTTGTGGTTGGCAACTCCAGATGGACAATTCCCCAGTTTGGGAATACTGCTCAGAAATTCTTTGTTTAGAAACAGTGTGAACTCCTACGTCTAACTGGAAGATGATGTCCTGGAGACCAGAACTCTACCAGGTGTTTTCAGTGGCTGGGCACAAGATTGAAAGCATCATCCATCCAGAAACGAGCGCCACCGTGTGCGTGAATCAGAACCAATTTTGCAGCTGGGTGACCGTGTTTTTAAACCACCCTATCCCAGAAGGAAACATTTTCTGCACGGGGTACAGCTGTGATACATTCCTATGCAAATGAAGCAATTTTCTCTTTTTCTCTAGGAAAAGTCTCCCATTTCTTCTCCATCACCGATTCTTCCTCCCAACAGACTTGGTAAAATGCAGCACTTGCAGGGGTTTTTTAACTGATCCCAGCAAGGGACTCATTCAGCCCTGGGACACACGCCAGTAAAAGTCCCATTGACTTAAGCAAGGAATTCATGTGTTTATCCTTTGCCAGAAGTCCTCAGTAATGACACCTCATCACCCTTTAAATCCTCAGTAAGACTCCTCCTGCCATGACCCTCCGTGTCACCGCTGTCTGGCATTGCCCGGGGAAGCCACGAGCCAAGAACACCATTTTTCTGCTGATCTCTCTTTTGTTCTCTGACTTCCATTCACTCAGCCTTTCCATTTGCACTACCTGTGGCACTGCATCTGATGCCAAGATGATCTCTTTGGGATAGGGATGGTCTTTGCTCTTGCTTAATGCCTTGACTTATAATTTAAATGGGCACGAGAGGAACACTTGAACTGACAGGCAAAAAAAGGTGATTTAAACCGTGGCTAAATGACTAGTTTATACAATCTTCTATTTTACATTGTGGTTTATCCCAGATGACTGGGCTTAGCAAGTTGTTTCTTTCCAGCTGATGAGAGCAAACTGACCACATCCGTGCTTAACTTTTTCAATCTGAGAAGTAAATGAATGATTTGAAGTCACCACGGCTCTGAGTTTTCCTGCTGCTGTGAAAGATCCAGATCAAAACTGCCTCCACGGTTTAAATTAACCTCTTTTACGCTGCAATTAGCACTGGAGGTAAGGGTGCATGTGATCACTTCCAATCACTCCAAAAACAAGCCCTTGGTCATCAAGCTGTGAAAAATGGATCATTTGCAATTGCTGAGCCGTAACTTTACAAATCTCTTCTGAGTCTGACCACTGGAATTCAAAGCGTAATGCTCAATTTCATACCACTTCAGAAGCCAAATTACCATGTAATCTGTGAGCACTGCTTGAAAATATCCCCACAATAGCAGCAGGAATAGGACGTCACAGAAGGGAACCAGGCGGCTTTGGCAGACCTGGCTTCTGATTCAGATTTCAGATTTCATCTGCACAGTCCAAACGTGATTAAAACTTGAGTTTTAAAAAAAAAAAAAAAAAAAAAAAAAAAAGAAAAAAAGAGAGANNNAAAAAAAAAGAAAAGAAAAAAAGAGTGAATTGGGATTTCCTGAACACGGGCAACCCGGCCTCTGGCTGAGTCCTAGCACATGTCAAAGTTTCTTTGTAGCAGGTTCCAGCCAGCCTACTGCTTTCTGAAATACTTCGCTTATCTTCCTTCTGTGTTAGATAAAGTCAACCAGTCCAAACTCCTAGCTTCCCGTTTTGTTCATTAATCCCTACCTGGATTTGAGAGCTGTGCTGAAAGAGAGACTTTCTCATCCAATCACCAAGCCAGGGAAGGAAAATGCCCCCACACTGAGCTGGGGCTTTCCTCCTCTTCCAGCACCTCACACACACAAAGCTCATCACTAACCGTGCTCAGCCTCGCTGCCAGCAGCAGGGACATGTGGGGTTTGCTCCACCAGACTTCCAAACCAGTCCTGGATAAGAATAACCTTTAACTTTATTCCCATGCCTTTCCCTTGCCTCACAAAAATGCTGCTGGATATACAGTAAAGGCAGGAAATATCACAGGGAGGGGGGAAAAAAAATCAATTAAAAGAAATTTGCAAACCATTGTGTTAGAGCATCTCATTTAAAGCAGCCACTTTTTATCTGCAGGGCAAGTTAATTGCAGTACTATCGTGGCAGTAACATCGTGCATCACAGAAGGTGACAACATCTTTAAGGGTATTTATTGTGAGCATACTGAATTCAGGACTGTACCCCACAAATTAATTTACAAGGGTGGCAGAAGTCAGCTGGCTGGAGCTGCTCTTGCTAATAGCTAGAAAAGACCCACTTAATCACTTTGCATTTTTATTTGCAGAAGATAAAGAAACATTTCTTTCACTAATAGTTTCATGCTTGTTTCATCTCATTTTATCCGGACTGCAGGATCTGTTTAATTTCATTTCATCAGTTTTCTAAGGTTCTTAAAAGTACCATATTTTTATAATCTTGTTATATCCATGAGATAAAAAACGGTTATTTGCCCCACCATTTCCCAAATGGGAAACCACAGCAGAAAGAAATCAAGTGACTTGTTCAAGGTCACGCTGGGATTCTGTAGCAAAACCGAAGAATTAGAAACCTGAACTTGACTCTGAAAAGAGCCATGAAGAGAATTTCTTTACTGAATCGACAGATATGCTACAGATCTGGGCATCTACTGCTATGTTTTTTAATAACATATATACCTGTGGAAACCCAGCTCTGAATGGACAGATCCTGTTATTACTCTCAGATGAAAAAAAAAAAAGCAAATTCTTTCACCTGCATCACAGGTGTGGCTCTATGAAGAGGAAAAAACTGTAATGTTCACCTTTTAATTTATTTTTCTCCTAAACCTTAGCAGAGCCGTAACTAAAGCGCAACATCAAAGTTCTGTATATTCGAGACGTGCTGCTCCACAAGATCTTGCTGTTAAGTCACGAATTATTCAGTACTTGGATTTTTCTGTTAGTTTTTAATTACAGCAAAACAAATCACTCAAGCCCTTCTCCCCTTGACGACAGTTGCCAATGCAGTTTTAACGCAGTTTTGTTTGCAGTGTTTAACAGCCTCGGGAACTTTTTGCTCTTGCATGGGCTGGGCAGGAATGGAGCAGGAGCACACAAAGAATCCAACAGGAATCTGGAAACCACCAGCTTAGAAGGAGGAGGTTGTGCCATGGATGGGACATGAATGAGGAAAGTAGTACATAGCAGAATAGCAAGTAGTAGATAATAACAGTAGCATACAGTAAAAGCAAGTGTATGTGCATATATATAGCTCATATATGTACACACACACACACGCACACACACACACACATATATATATATATGTACTGAACAGCTGCCTTGCTCACTGCATTCTGTCCACACAGAGCAAATGTCCTGCAGTGGAAAACAAGAGGTGTTTTCCAGAGACAGCTCCCAAAGGGTGTGAGGGTACAGAAGTACCATTTATACACCCAGAAAAACCAACGGTTGCTCATCACATTAAAGCCTGACACCTGACCAGCCAAGGCTTTTGCCCTACACCTCGAAACCTGACCTGTGGAGCCAAAGAGATCTTCTGAACATTTCTGGCAAGGTGAACATGAACAGGTGCTTTAGACTCAGGCAGCGTTAACGGGAGGAGCAGGTGTGTCAAACCAATTCCCTGGCTGCGTCCAAGCTGCGGTTTCCATCTCTCTTCCAAGCTGTGTTGAAGTGCATTGGCAGAACAACATCCATCTGGGATGTACCGAGTGCTGAGCGCAGCAGTATTTGTCCTCTGCACAGAGGATACGAGCAGAGCAGTCCAATCTGCATAAACATCGCATTAATAACAGCCTAGGTGAAGATTTGAATTCTGAACTCCAGCCGAAGGACCTGCTATTTCAAAGTCCAGAGAAGCTTCCTCAGCTGCTGGTATTGAGGAGAATTTCAGCGCCCGCTCCCAGGGAAGGCTGCGCGCACAGTGCAAGGCCACAGATCCCAGGCTGGGACCTCAGGCTTCCTCTCTGGTTTAGGAGTTCAGGCAACGCCCAAACTCACGCCGTGCTTGGGAAACCAGTCATCCTCAGCACATGCAAACCCCCTCGAACAGAACATTTTGGAGGGCACAGCAGACCCTGGATGCTTTTCTGAGGAACAGGCAACACCACATCTGCCTCTGCTGGTTTCTCTCACACGACAAACTCACCTTAATGATTATTTACACTTCCCTCTTCCAACCTTCCTCTCTCCTCCTGTGTAAACGTGCTATAAATACAGACTTGGCATAAAGCCCATCAATCCATGGCTCAGCTTCCCCTGATCCTAAAGGTCTTTTTCTGGACAAGCTGTGATTTAGCTCCAAGTTCCTGTAAGCCTGAGCAACTTCTTCCAGCCTCCATCAGCACTAATGTGACACTTGCCCTTGTGTCACCGATGAGACACCTGTACCTTGAGAACCCAAATTTCAGCATGACTCGTGTGGACTTCTATATGGACATCCTTCTCCTGAGGGTCCCGTGAGTCCTTTAAGAGCTGTTTGGGGTTTTGGAGGGAACCCTGGCAAAAGTCACCCTGCACTGTACATGCCATAGGACTTTGCCCTGAACAAGACCAAGACCTCTGGCCAGTGTCAGATAATCCGTCACTACAAGCTACTTGCATCCAAGCCAGATATTTATTGCTATTGATCTGCCTGGTCCCAGCGAAAGACTTTTGTTCTCCCAACCCGGGACTTTGACCTCAATTAAGTTATGAATTTCAATCCGATAGACTGCTCCACTTACCCTGCTGCTCTCCCTGACTGGATTAATTAGAATTAGCTAGGCTGGGAGTCACCCCGAGCGCCTCATGGATCATGTTATTTTAATAATAAATAAAGAGACAGCAGCAGCATACAAGGAAGGATTTTGAAAGATTGTTCATCCAAGAGCATCATTCAAGACCTGCCAATACTAATTTCTCTGAGTTTGATTACCTCATTTACTTCTTTTTATTTCTATTCATTAATTGAGTTTTATCCCCCATTACTTCAGCTCCCCAAATGTGCCCTTCCTATAAAGGAACCAGACACACGCTTCGCTGTTACAAAGTTTTATTACTGCAGCTCATCAAAAGTATAGTTAGCAGGAATGGAATAGTCATTAAGCATTTAATAATCTAATAGTGCTGAAAAAAAAAATATATATAATAGGGGAGGGGGAAGGGAGGGAGAGGGACAAGACAGGTCTGTCTATTGCCATAAAGTGTGCACTGAGGGCTGGCTATACAGAGAGTTTATTGGCTCTATTTAAACCAAGCGTCTTCCAGAAGGTAACATCCAGCACTGGAGAGAATGCACATATCCATCAGGACATTTCCTGACAGTACAATAATGCCTTTGGAACAAGCCTAAAACTGGTTGACTACCAAAGGAATTTGGCAAGGGGAAGTTTCTGAACTACTGAGTCGGGGCCCGATAGCTGCATTAGCCTTATTGCTTCCCTTTCCCTGGAAAAGCAATTACACAGCCGAGGAGGTCGGGCGGCCCAGGCCTGCGCAGAAATGGATTGTCTCGGTCAGCCACGTCACAGCCACGCTCCGGAGGTACTGACCCATAAACCAGCACTGATCTGTCATGCTCATTTTAATGTTTAATTGGCTGGAACAGCAGAAATGGATTTAGATGATGGAAGTTCACCAATTCTTCCAATGCTGGTAGCCAGCCTGCAGACAGGCACCTCCTAACCCGAGAACGAACGCCGCAGACAGCCTCGACACACCTTTGTGGAAGTTCAGGCCTCCCTTTTATAACAAACTTTTAATCCAGCCAAGCTGAGCATTGTCAAAACAGGAGGGAAGACTCATTCCAACAATGAATGTCTAAGGTGGGACAGTCCATTGGTGTGTTAGACAAACTAGAAGATTACTCCAAGATAGGATTTACTTGTATTGTTACAAAAGGGAGCAACTGAGCAGTTTTTCTGCAACAGGCGGAGGGAGGATGGCACCAGCCTTCGCTTCCCTATGCAGGCCAGCACCACCAAGACTTCTGCCATCCCATACGAGGGGGGGATGCCTACTCACACGGATTTCCCAAACACACCCTCTCACCAAAGACTATTAAACAATGCTGTCGTAGAGCAAGAGGGAAGGTCTTTGCTTGAGAACTGATAACAAAATTAGAGATTGAATAGCAGTAAACAACCAGCTTGAACAACTGTTGGTGAGAGCTGGAGCCTCTGAGGGATCCGTGCAAGGGCCTGGGCTGTTCAGCCCACACAAGGGAACAGGGGAAGCAGGCTGTGAGTGAAACAACCAAGTCCTTCAAACCAAAAGCTGCCTGTAAAATGCTACAAAAGGATCTCAATGTGACGGGGTGAAAAGCCTGCAGATGAAATTCAGCTCTAATAAACACCAAGTAATGTACACGTGGAAAAACAATCTTCAGTCTAAATCCAGAGCAATGGGCTCTGAACTAGCTATTACCTCTGTGGAGACAGATCATGAGTTATTACAGACAGCTCTGTAACACCAGCTCAGTATTCGACGGTAGTTAATAAAAGACAAACAACAAGGAGGCGTTGGGGGGGGAAAAAAGGAAATAAGAAAACATCACTGTATTGCTTCATTCTATCTCATATTGCACTTACAGCTTGTGTACTGGGAGAAGTGCTGCTCCCTTCATCTGAAAGGAGTAAGGAAGAACTAGAAATGACCCAAAGAGTGACAAGCGGCAAAGTTACTGAGCAGCTTCCAAATGGGGTGGGATTAAATAGATAAAACTCCTCAGCCCGAAAAAGAAGTGATCAAAGGGAATCAAGGAGGTCAATAAAATCAAAAGCAGGACAGAGAAGGTAACTGGGGGAACAATTACTGTTTCTCATTACACAGGAACGATGGGCTCTCACATGAAATGATCATGGCAAGTGCAAAGCAAATGCACAGCTTAACTACAGGACTCCCACTAACACAAAGTTTGGGAATCCAAAGAGGGATGAAAGAAATTTATCAAAGAAAAATCCAGAAGTGCAAAGATAGTAACAGTGGTTCAGGAAGCCTCCAAGCCACAGATTCTGGGAAAATACATGAAATTACCACTGTATGCTTACCCTACTCTGTCCCCTAAGCATTCACTCTTCCCCGCCACCAGAGACATGACTCTGAGCTGGAAAGTCTCCTGCACTGACACCGCTCTCAGGGATGCAAAAGTAACATGTACAAGCTGAGAAACAGGAACCTACTAAATCAGCTTGGCCATTTTCAGTGCTGTTTTGCCACTTACCATCCATGGAGCTATAATCAGGAAACATCTTACTTAAAATCTAACCAAAATAAGCTTCAAGAGTTACTGCCTGACATTTACAGCATCAGAGCACTCTTATTTAGCAAAACTTAACAAAAGTACTTTGTACTGAAGATTGCAAATTTGAGATGCCCCAATGATTTACCTAGAACTGGGGGTGGTTTTTTGGTTGTTTTTTGTTGTGTGTGGGCTTGTTTGGTTCTGGTTTTTAGAGTAAACTGGAAGAAACAACTGCTGACAACAGATGATTACAGAATTCCATCTGGAAAGTAAAGCCAGGCTTTCTCAAATGGAGAAGTCCTCAGGGAGAAGGTGAGTGGCAGAACTTCTCCAAAACAGGGAAAGCTTTTCCAAGAGGCTGATGGTAAAAGATGTTCTAGGAACCATCTCTCCTGAGCAAAGAGTAGCTGATGGCTTGGTGGTTCCTCTGGCAGGGATGGGTGACACCAAAGCCATAGGAAATGAAGCAGGGCTGGAGACCATTCCTAGGGTGATTAGAGACCATTCCTAGCGTGATGCGTTCACCAGAAGAACCAGCTTGGCTGCCAGTGGTATCCTGTTTGTGCAGTTAACCAAACACCTTAATGAGGGGCTAAAGCATTTCCAACAATCACCTCAGGAATTACAGGTGTTTTAACACGTGCTTATTTCAAAGATGACCCTGAGACCAAGGGCCAGGGGCCATCCCATGTCCTCGAAGGGAGGCATTCAAGGTAAGGCTCTTTCCTGCCTCTGCAGGGACACATGAAGACAGTGGGGAGTGTGAGATACCTGTTTCTCCTCCATGGTGCCACCTGCACTGACCTCAAAGCTCACTGCTGCTGCTGGCTCCTGTCTACTGTGAGCATTGACAGAGAGCATACCGCAAAGAGCTGTGCTGTCGGGCACGGCATCAGGCGCAAGGCTCCCCGAGCTGAAGCTATGTGCCTTCTGCCAGACTGCATTCCTGCCCCAGCACTGGCCATGGGAAGCGCCTCCCTCTGCACAGCACAGCCCTCAGCACGAGGCGATGCCCACAAGCCACTAAAATGCGCCGCTGTCCTTGGTCCCGGCTTTTTAAACCCTGTGTTTTGATTACCCTGAAAGCAGCTTTAGGCTTTCAGAGTAAAGCAGCAGAGACCACTGCGAGTTTTTTCAGGACCAGCTCTTGGATTCCACTTTTCAAACACGGGTTTTGCAGGACACAGGAGCCTGCAGCAGTTCCTGGCTGGTGAGCTGATTTGCAGGCAGTGCTGCACACGGGCTGCCTGAGGCAAGGGTGCCAACTGCTCTGCTGCACCAGCCGTGAAGCAATGATCCATCTGTCCACAGGGAGCAGAAGGAACAGACTGGACATGTCAGGCTGGAAGATGGGAAGAAACAATGCTAAAAAAGCCCAGCCTGGACAAGCAGAAGGAAACATCTCATCATCTGTACAACCTATGGTTAGTGTTGATGAGGCCTGAGCTGCCTTCAGAAGCTAAGGAGCAAACCAGGGATAAATCTCTGCCTTTCCCAGCACATATTTAGAGTGCAAATATTTTGCAAATGTTTCTGCTGAAAGGGACTTTTCTCCCAGTAGGTAAAAACAGCATCTGCTGAGTGGTGACCATTTAACATTCAACCTGCTGCCAATCTACATTCCACAGAGAGACCCGCAGGAGAGACATGGAGCTGTGCCACTTGCAATAACTGTGTGACTGGCAGCATGTCAATGCTTTAATGTAGAATGCTACCCTCTGTCACTAAGCAGATCTCTCCTTTCTTTTTGGCTAATGGCTTTCACACCCACTGGCAACAGTGTCAAGACTGAAGGGGTACGAGGCTGCAGAGTCTTTGGAGATCTGCTGGACAAAACTGACCAGGAAATACCCAGACAGGGATCGGGATGGGGGGTGGTTAAGGGAAGAAGGACACTACTGTGGTTAATAAATCTGCTCTCGTTGCTTTGCTTTTCAGCTCTGTTTAGTGTCCCCATGCACTCCCCACTGTAGCTCCCTCCCACAGCAATGGTCAGTTCAGCAGGACCTGTGACATCCTTTGCTTGCTGTGAGCGTAGCTCTGCCAAAGCCTCTGCTGCAGTATCAGGTCCAGGACAGGGCCCCTCGTGGCTTTATGAGCCAGGCTTTTAGTATATTTAGGGAGAAATTGATCCTAGGGACATTAACTGCAAGGGCACGAGGCTGTCGTGTTCCTATTTAATCTCAGCCAAGTTTAGAGAATGGTCACAACAGCAGAGGACTTTGGCAGCTGGCACCCTACCCATGAGTATGTTTGCATCCCCCATCTCACTGGGGAGGGGGAAAGACGTGTAGATGCAGCCCGTGGCCTGTGGTCCTTGGTCACAAGAGTCAAAACATCCACATCAATTTCTCCATCTCCCTACGGGCACAGAATCATGAGGACATGACAGATGTTCGGTGCAGGAGGCAGGGAAGGGATGCACGTTTGCTGAGACCAGCTTAATTTTTAAATATCTACACGCCTCCAACACAAGACCCTTGCTGTGAAATCCAAATGAACAAGGCTGAAAAGAAAAAAAAAACAGGCACGCAAGCAGGCCTGACTGTTCCTTGCTTCTTTTTATCCTATACAGACACAATCCTTTTAAGAGTCAGGCAGGAAAACAGAAAACCCATACAAACACACAAAACCAACAGACCACCAACCTTAGCAATCTTCGACATATCCATAATTTCTACTTCATTTTTAGCTAATGGTGGAAATTAGTCTTTGGACAGTTGATAAAAATCAACCTGTCTCTGCCCGGTTAGTACCGTGATCTGTGGCCCAGCAACTACTTCTAGTACAATTGATTTTCCTTTTTGGCAACCAATAGGCCAGTCAATAATAATGTTGTTTGAGAAGGATTGAGTCATGAGGGAGATGAACCCTCCCTGCCATTTATTATGTTTGTATTGCCTTCATTTGAAAAGGTTTTTTCTTTTTTCTCTCCCCAGTCAGTGAAGGCATTACAAGGGGATGGCTGCTCCATGTTCCATGTCTCCAGGAGCCCTCTGACTCACCAGTGCTAGGATGCAAATAAAGGAGGGAAGTCAGGAACTGGGAGAAAGACAACCTGGGGAGGCAACCATGCTCCTCCTGTTACTCTAAATGTCTTTAAAAAAAAAAAAAAGGAAAAAAACCCGATCTAACTCAAAATATGCTGACAAGCATCACCTCAGTGCATAAATATGACTGAGCAGCCTTGCGTGAATTGGTACAAGATACAAATCCAACACAAAAATCAACCAATGCTCTCTGCAGACAGCACAGACACCAGATGCTTTTCATGGAAATTGCAACTACATAGGAATGAATAAAAAAACCCCCACATATACCAGCAACAGATTTCTTAACCTGATGATTTCCAGCTTTGGTCTCAAGTTTCCTTCTCAAACACCTGAAGAGTCCACAAGTGACCACCGAGAACTTGCTGACCAGCGGTTTAGTGTCTCAGTGCACCGATCTGCACTTCACCGGGAAAGTGAAAAGTCAGCAAATAAAAGCTGAAGATCAGTTACAGCTTTTTTCATCCTTTTAGTTATAATTACAGAAAAATTTCAGCACAGAAAATGATTACCATAACATTGATAATTGCACAATGATGCAGCTTAAAAACCATAAAACACTTAGATACAGTTTAAACTCAGCTGCTCTACCACAGGGATATGTACACAGCCCTTAATTATCCTGTGTGCCAAGTGGTACCGTTCCCTTTACAACTCACAGTATTTATGCTAAAACTTGCTCACATGGCCAGATAGGCTTGAAAAGCTTTATCAGAGTAAGCTGAGTTGCTCAGCACCACTCCAGGATAGTTCCCCATACACTGCCAAGGGCATGCCATGAACACGTGGATTATTATTTCGGAGGAAGGAGTACCCAGAAACGGAACAAAATGCAGCCACAGGAAGCCCAGGGGGAAAGCCTACGGTCTATATCCCCCAAATACACTAGAGGAGCTCCTCTGAAAGCTGCCTGAGCAGCACCTCACATCCAGGAGGTGCTCTCCCCGTAGAGGAAAGCAGTTTTCCTTTGTTGCTCATCCTCTGCAAGGAAAACTTGTGTCTTCATATGTTTTAAAGCTAGAAATGGATATTACAGTCGTGTCACTGAGCTCCTTCATAACTGTTACGTTCCCATTGTGTCAGGCTTAGTATCTTTTACCGTAACACTGTCACCAACTGTTGCCTCGCTGTTTTAGGCAAACGGCTCCAGTGAAGGAGGCTGTTCTCAGGCTGAGCCCCATGATTGGGGTATTTCCAGCAGAGCTCCATCCCACCACCCACTTTGACATGGCCTCTGGCACTGCAGATTTAGGTAATTCAATTACACAAATGCCCCTTCTCAACAAAGCAAAGCAGCCCGCGTCCTTTCTGTATCCCCTCGCCCATGGCAATTGCTTTACCACCTCTTTTCAAATGCGCTATTAGAGCTAATTATGAACAACCAGAGCACTCAGTGGCCGCAGCTTTTCAGTGACATTAGTGAAGCACCCTTTGGAAACCGAAGCACAAAACACAAAGCACAGGCGCTGGATCACTGCAGTCCACGGGCATGGGTTATTCCCAGAATTAAAGCGGTTTTGAGCATGCTATAGGAATGAGCAGAGCCAGGAGACCACTCTTCCTGCTCCTAAAGCTGTCTGTTTATCAACAAAGAGCAATAAGTTGACTCCTGCAGACCCTCTTGTTCCAGAGACTTCAGTACTTTGACAGTAGATAGTACAAAGGTAACTAAAATAAGGTAGCAAAAAGGGTTAAGGCACATCTGCAGGCACAGTGAACAGGTAAGACTTGCTCCAGGTCACCCAGCAGAGCATCGCTGTCACTGCCTGCTTAGGGCAGCTAAATCCTTTAGTACACTGCAGAAGAGCCAAGATGGAAGAACATTTATTAAAAAGGTAATGGAAGAGAGCATAAATCTGTCATGCTGTTTGACTAACTTTTTAGAAGCGTACTAAAACACAGGCAGTTAAAAAAAAAAATTGGTCTGTAACATTCCTCTCCCTCACTACCTGCTCGTAACCCTCGTAATCCCTAATTTATTCTTCATGTTTTACGCTGCCTGCATGAAGGTGCTGCTGCAAAACTGAACAAGACAGAAGAACCCCTGAAGACCTGGAGAGGCAGGTGGGAATCGTGGAGGCTGCTCGGACACAGGTATGAAGGGAACCTCCGCTGGGAGCACGTCACTCTGGAAAAACAGCATCACCCACTCACCAGGTATTCCCTCACACCAAACCCACTGTTCTTTACAGCCCACACGTTAACTGATAGTGCCTTCGGTAATGTGTTACAGCAGGTGCTGCGGTGTTTATGGCCCGTTAGGAAGTCAGAGTTCCTCCCTCTCCCTTTTTCTTCTGCTTGCTCTTAAAATTTCTCCTGCTTTTGCTTTGGATGTGAATTCTTCCAGGGCAAAGGTCAAAAAAAAAGAAAAAAAAAGAGAAATAAACATTAAGTCACAAAGTCTTGAAATGCTATTGCAATTTATATATGGCTGAGAATAAAAATGTGACCGCTTTCTCTGGGAACACACCTACGTGCAAAGAGACCTTTATGAAAAATTCTCCTTTATTACCTTGGTGGGGAAAAACATATCAAAGATTGATTTTTCTTTTTATGGCTATTATTAACCTTTTGTTACTGGCCAAAAACAATCTGGTTAGAAAATGTGCAATGCATCAAAAAGAAAAGAGAAGAATTTAACAGAAAATTAATGCTCAGGGGGGAAAAAAAATACAATGATTCTCCCTTCTGCTTTTTCTTTCAAGAGTCAGACTTTACCTTCAAAGGAATGAGACAAGTGTCAAAGAGAAGAGATGTTTCCAACAGAACCCAGAACCATCTCCCAGGCTGCCAGGGCGAAGGGAGCGGCAGGTGCCTGATTCCACTCCTTCCCAATTTCAGTGCAAAGCTGTTCCTATGCCCAACAAACCACTCACTAGCTCTGACTGAAAGGAGATGGACAGGGTGTGCAAAGGCCCCCATTTGCACCGGCTTCACTCTACCCCTCTTCTCTGTAAGGAAAAACCCCTATAAATCCATTTCAAGTGAAACCCTGGAGACCCAAGCATGAACATACACGTCTCATCAGCCACGGCAGAGCTGTGCTTTCTCATACCCCTCCCACCAGCAATTCTGCCCAGGAAAGGGCAAGACAGACTTTTTCCCAACAATTTTACATGTGTGTAAATACCAACACAACTGTCTGTAGCCTGTGAGCACTACAGCTCTGCTGACAAGCCTTCAGACTGCAACTCTGCTTCAGGTCCACCTCTTACAAATTCCCGAAGCATTTACTGAAGGCTGCTCAGAGCTCCCCAGTGAGAGCTCCAAGATTCATCAGCAGAGGTGTATCTATGTCCAAAGTGGCAAGGAGAGCAGAGCCAGTAAGTGCCACGATGGTGAAGAGAGGTCAATCATAATCTGACAGAAACATGTTGGACAATTATTTCTGAATGCAATCCCATTTACACAAGGCCAGCCCTTAATTACAACGAGCTGACAGAACTGGGAGTGTTGACTCAGGAGCACTGGCAGACCCAGGCTGGCTGGCTGGCAGAAACCTTTTGCAAAGTGGTTGCTGAACCAGTTTAGGTCAAAACCTGGTCGATTCAGATACCCTAAAACTGGTGTCAGCTAAGCTCAGACATGTGGGCTGCAAACCTCAGTGGCTCAAAATCCCGTTATTTTTCCCAGGTTACATTTTTGGATGTTCTCACAAGAGAAGCCCAGAATGGTTTGGGTTGGAAAGGACATTAGAGATCATCTAGTTTCCAAACCCCTGCAATGGGCAGCAACACCTTCCACTAGACCAGGCTGTTCCAAGCTCCATCCAACCTGGCCTTGGACACTTCCAGGGACGGGGCAGCCACAGCTTCTCCGGACAACCTGTGCTAGGGCCTCACCACCCTCACAGGGAAGGATTTTTTTTCCTAATATCTAATCTAAACCTACTCTCTTTCAGTTTAAGTCATTTCCCCTTGTCCTGTCACTATATGATCTTGTAAACAGTCTCTCTCCATCTTTCTTGTACATATTGGAAGGCTGCAATTAGGTCATCCTGAAGCCTTCTCTTTTCCAAGCTGAACAATCCCAATTCTCTCAGCCTCAGAGGAGAGCTGCTCCATCCCTCTAATCAACTTTGTGGCCTCCTCTGGACTCGCTCCAACAGGTCCGTGTCCCTCCTGTGCTGGGGCCCCAGAGCTGCACGCAATCTGGTGAGACCCCTCTGCAGGCGGGGTCTCACCAGATTGGAGCAGCTTTTCTGTGATAAATACCCTGAGAGAACTTGCTGTGGAGTTGTGCAAGAATTCAGTTTCATGGAAACATTTGGTCAGGAGGCTGCATAACACATCAATCCAATTTACCTCTGTGCTCCTTCTTACCTGGATGTTCACGTCAGCAGCGTTCTGTAGCAGTACTGAAACCATCTCCTTGTGCCCTCTGTCACATGCCCAGTGGAGCAGAGCCCGGCCCTGAAACAGCCAGGAGAAAATGAACAAAGCCGAGCAAAAAAACCCCATGGAAAATCAGTCTTGCTATTAAGTAATGAGCACCAATACCAAAATTAACATAGACTTAAAAAAAAAAAAACAAACAGATAGTATTAGTAAGCCACTTACTATTGCTGGTGATTTGGACTCACACAATAATGCTAGAAACGTCAAAGTGACACATAGTTTAATTTTTCATTCATTTAGCACCAAACCCACAAGCCAGCAAAAAATTCAGAGGGGAAAAGCAGCAAAGTATGAAATGCAGGAGCCAGGACGTTATTTGCTTTCCTGCATAGCTTTAGGGTGTTGGCACCTCTGACTTTTCTGGGAGCAGTGACTTACACAGCAAGGGTAGGATATTCGATGCCGCCTAAGTCGCCTGGATGCCAAGTGCCCAAAAGCTCATTCCTCTGGCAGGTCTGAAACACTCAACCCATGGGTCCTGCCTCTGCTGCAAGAGAAGACTGAAACTGGGTGTCTGGGCAGGCACCGCCAACTGTCCTCTCTTGGGCAGGCTGCTGCATCCACGCCTCCAGCCCCTCCCAAACCTCCACAGTTTTCTTCCCATCCCCTTTCTACAGGTGTCTGCCACCACAGGATGGGATGCAAAGGAAGTTCAGATCTTCCTGCATGCCCAAGGACACAGGAAGTAGCTTAGGATCCCTGAGGAAAGTAACTTCAAATAGTTTGAGATAGCAAACAAAGAAGAAAAGCTTCTATGTACACTTAATAAATTAGCCTTAATGTTCTATCGGTCTCTCCTGATTGAGGACAGCACACAGCACACTTGCAGGGGATTCCTATAAAATCACCCTGCAGATGACCAGGAATCACCCCCCTCAAGCTGTAACACCATCAGACTGACCTGTGTTTTCCAATATGCCACAGAAAAAAGTCACGGGCCCTCACAGAAGAAATCACTTAAATTAGCCCATGCCTGGTTATAAATCTCTTGACAAAGCAGTGGGGAGCAAGGTGAGCAACTCATTTATCTGCTAATGGGAACTGTGAGCCAAATTTCCTGGCCATGGTGCCAGAAAGCAGGAGGGGCAGAAGACACCTGTGACCAAAGCTCACACTGCTTCTGCTGGATATTCCTGGGCAGGGCAGCAGAGGAAGAGCATGATTTTAAGTCAGGAAATGCACACTTTTTGACCCACCAACTAATTAATTTTTGTAACATGTAATTTTAATGTTACACTAATTAACCTTGCATTAGAACGAATTTTCTGACAGTGACTTTCTATGGAAGCACTGATGACATCCACAGGCCATCTAATAATTCATGTTCTTGCACTCAACACCGCTATTGAAGTCTACAAGGGGGAAAAAGTACAACTTAAAACAATTGGTAAATATGGAGACATCTTTAATTCACGTTTAGCATCCTTAACTCATCTCTGGACTGGTAAGTACTTAAGACCTAGGATTTCAGTTGGACAAATACCAACTTTTTCATACCACAGATGTTTCTGTCAAAAGAAAAGGACACATCTGCAATATGCACGATAGCAATAAATACTTCAACAGATGATTTTGGTGTTCTTATATATGTGTAGAGGAATAATATAGCAATTACTCAAATGTATTCATTGTACAATTACATGATAAAATAAAGACATTTCTATCCTCTATATCAAAATTCATGCTACAGATCAGTGGCTAAAATATGTTGGTTTGCATTTGTCTCTGGACAAGGAGAATCTCATGTTATTGGTGCTGAACTTGGCTGAGACCAACAAAGGAAAACCAAGAGTTAATTGTGACAGCTCAGGGGTACCAGAGCACTGTGCAACTGGTCCTGCCCATGACACTGGAAGGCTGGTTCTGCTACACATGGTGCCTTTTGAACAAGACAAAACCCTGAAGCCTGATCATCTATAGTCATTAAAAATCTCCTTGTGCTATTTGCAGGAGTATGGATTTCAAGTCTTGGGCCAATTCCACTTTGGGTAATTACACTCTGCTTACCTATATATTTTCTCTGCAACTCTAAATGGATACAATATTTTCTAATTAGTACCTTAAATGGCTCTGCATTGTAATTGTGCACTATTAAACAGCTGACACATTCCACCCAAGAAACGTCTGCGGCGTGCTACGCCCTCGACACGGGGTGCAAGGGGCCTTGGAGACCTTCTGTGCAAGAGCACACTATGAGATGTGGAAGGAAAAATACCTGCAGAAGAATCTCAACCTACTTATTTCATAACAAAATGCATTACTAAAAATTTGGTATTTAAAATGGTTGGACTCGATGACCTTAGAGGTCTTTTTCAACCTTAATGGCTCTATGGAAACTACGTAATATTCACTACTATTTGCAGAGCATCAGGCAAGTCAACAGCAGTCAACAGCTCTAGCTAACATACTTAGGCAGATATACAGCTACAAAATCCACTCGTTTCCCGTGTCTTTCTTAAAATAAACCTTAGTGATAAGACAAGCTTAAATTGAACGTACAGTCCCAGTCTTTGTAGAGCACGGATATCACCTCTGCACGCTGAACAACTCTTTAGTCCGCACAGCTGCTGCTTTGTATCAGCATATAGCATGCGTTTGCATGTTTGAATAACATGGCAGAAATCTTGAGGGCCACAGACTGAGCTTTCCCAAAACAATTCTCACATGACTATTTCATTAAGCCGTGAGAGACTCAGAGCAACATGAATACTTTCACGTAGGAAAGCGCTGCAGCAGTGAGGTCTCGACTAGATGCAATCAAACATCAAGGTACTCCCTCCCTGCAACTCAAACACAACAGTTGTTGCAGAAGTTACTTGAGAGGATGCATTTCCCCCCGCCTTTGAAGTATTTTATAAAAAAAAAAAAAGCATAAAAATAGCCCCAGTGCACTAACCCTGCCTCTTAAATCTTCTGTGCTTTGCTTGGCTAACCGCTGCCAGCTTGGCCAGCTCCTGCAGCAGCTTCTCAAGCCAGCAGCACATCAATTCTGCTCAGCTCCAAGTCACAGGGTGTTCACAAACAAAGCACAGGACAGGGATTTGTCTCCCATACACCGAGCCGGCAGACAAATGGATGGGAATGATTTTCACATCAATTAGCCTGAGCAGAGAAAGGGGAGAACAAAGCCAAACCGAATGGATGTGCTACAGTATAAAGCCACGCATCTAGGCACGATGTTTGCAGCTGTAATGGCTGGGTAGAAATGAGCCACTCTAACTTGTGGCAAGTGTTCTATCAGCAGTAATTAAGAAAAGACAGATATCCACAGAATGACTGCATCCCCCTGTGACAGCAGAAACAGCGCGTGGAAGGGTTGTTGCAATTATACAGGTAAGCTTGACTTGGAAGTCAATCACTTTCAGAGCTCTGAAACATTTGGTGAAGTTTTTCTAACGGGAGAAAGCCTATAAATCCAGAAGTATGGGACCCTTCTTCAAATCCATTTTCCCCCCTGTCTTTTCCTTGGCAAGCTGGCACCAGTTTGGCACTTGCTGTCTCAAAAGCACGAGGACTGGGGACTGATGGGGCATCCTGTCAGGTGCCTTTCATTAAAGCTTTGGCAAGGGCTTAGACACTGCACACAGGTAATGTTTGTTTACTGGGATTTATCCAACAATTAAAAAGAAATTATCTAGCTACAACCCCCACAGCTCTTGGCACAAATTACAAAAGCAACTCATCTCTGCCTTTGAGCAGCCCCTGGTTTGTTAGAAGTTGAAGAAATACTATTTTCAAAAAGGCAGCCAGTGAGCCACACTCCCAGAATGTGCCTGGGGTGACTTCACAGCCACAGTCCATTTCTTATTCCATTAGTCCTGCTGACATACAGAAGGAAAACAGGTTGCTTTAGTCTGTGCTACTTCTTATAAGTGAATGCAAGCGATTCTGTTGAACTCCGGGCAATTTAGATACAGTAAATGGAAGCTTGCACATGATTACTGTCATTAGATTCTTTGTTTAACTCGAAATTGAAGTTTATTATATCCAAACTGTTAGCAGGTATGCTGGCTTGAATGCCGCACATGAAGACCTTTGCTTCTTGTGGGCAGAAGGCCACTCATGCTTTGGAAGTTTCCCAGTGCATCTATCTAAACCCCAGAATCTTCTGCTGCCCTTGCTGAAATCCTTTTGCTTTTACTAAGTTGGTTCATCCCCACTTTACATTTTTATTCTTGATTTCTTTTCTCCTTTCTCTGACTTATTCCAGGTTTGCACAAAATGGGGGGATACAATTAGATCTAACAATTAGTACTAACATATCACATAAAAATAAAATCTAAACACCCTAACCACAGTCTTTATTGTCCAAGGAAAGGCTGAGCTGAGCGTCTTTCCAGCTTAGCATGAGCCTATTTGGTGCTTCAGTAGATTTTGCTTCATAAGAAGTTAACTCTTTGTATGTACCCTGCTGACATTTTAAATTTATAGGCATTTAAATCAAAGGATTGGCAGCGTGAATTATGTCCAGAGGCCAGGTGAGGCAGCTTTGGGATTTGGCAGGATGTATTTACACAGTAACACTACAGTAGTTAATAAAAATGACAAGATTATGCTTGTGTACACTTCACGAAAGGCTCAGTCTGGGTTATCTCTAGTCTAAAATGGGCTCTAAAACTTCAGTCAAGCTGCATGATATTGGAAAATAAGCTGCCTCCCAGACTGGGAAGAACACGTTTGGATACCAAACAACACTGGTAATGGTTTCAGATACTTAACATATCATGAAAAAACTGTTTCTTTCTGATTTTTCCTTTTGGCATGCTGTTTTTTCGCTTTTTGGACCAGTTAGACACAGCATAAGGAAGCGAGCAAGCAGTTTCCCAAAAAAAAAAAAAAAAAAAAAAAAAAAAGGTTCTCACTTCCCCTATTTGCACATTTGTTGAGGCAAACCAAAATTGCTGAAGTGGTGAGAATTTCATCTATGGGAGAGCTTTGCCCCAGTGGGAATCCTCCCACAAGTCCTTCACAGGTAGGCAGATGTTTCTGGCTCCTGCCTGGGCTGAAGCAATCCCATGCCCTGCAACAGCCATGTGCTAATACCCATTAGTTAGAAATAGGACTTCTTTTACATCTGGGACTCATGGATAATTCCCAAAGAGGATGTCATCTGGTAGTTTTTTCACATAGTTTAGATATTTTGGCTTCCACAAAATATTTTGATTTTTTTTTTTAAAAACAGTATTTCTTTGGCTGAAAACAAGCACATTTGTTACTTGAACAGAAAGGAAGATACAAGCTTCTGAATGCTGCTAGCTACAAAAGAGCACCTTGCCAGTGAAAACAAAGCAATGCTAACATGCACTTACAGCAAGCATGTGATCCTAAAAATGAGCTTTTATTAATTAACAGACTCCAGCTGTATTTTCTGGGGGACTGCCCTGGACATCTCCTTCTGTAATCTGTGCTCAGCAGAAGGAGGTTGGAGCTCAGGAACAGCACTGCTGCAGTGACTGTGTGGCACATGACAGTTTCAGTTCATTGAATTTATGATGTGAAATTCCAACTCTGATTGTGAACACCCTCCCTCCTCTCCTCTGAAAATTAATTCACATGAATTCCTGATTAATAATAAAAGGCCCTGCCATCAGCATTCAGAGCCCCAGCCGGGGCTGTCATGGCTCAGAGGGCAGAAATCTGCTTAGAGCTACAGGAGAACCCAACTGAATTTGTGGCGTCTCAGTCTATGAATGTCTAAGCACTTCATCTGTTCACCAAAACACAGCATGCTGGAAGGAGCTGTGCTCAGGCCGGACCAGGGGCAGGGCTAGGTGGCAGTGTGCAAGCAGGGAAACCAAGGTGACAAACCTGGTAAGGCCACAACTCCTGAAGGATGAACAGGAAACTGCCCCCACCAGGTGTTTACTCTTACCAAGAAAAGGATGAAGCCAATTCACAGTTTTAGACACAGTTTTCTCTTGGGGTTTCTGGCAATGCCTGCATTACCTCCCTGTGGGGAAATGGTGTTTTGAGTTTGATGAGCAGAGAAAGACTGGACAATGTCACTGTTCTTGTGAAGTTGGAAAGCCAGTGTCACTCATTTGCCCTCCATCTGAGAATGACGAAAAGCTGGTGGCATGTCAGGAATCCTTCTTCAACCCGAACAGACTTCATGGGTCAAAAAAGCTGTTTCCCTCACTTCCTGCTTCTGTTTGAACACATTTAGTGTACGACGTGGGGAAAGGGAGGCATGCAGAAGATCTTACTCTGCAAGTGGCTGCTGGTATTGCTGAAAATAGCATAGAAACTAAGTTTCTGATCTGACATGCTACAGCCCCACAGTTAGACATCCACACTACCGGAAATCCAGTGGAAAGCTGTTTTCAAACAGATTACCCTGTCTCAATGACCAAGCGTTTGTCCAACTGTTGCAGTGCCTTGTTATAACAATCCTAACCAGGGAATTTTAAAAAGGAGTAGCACTGAATTAATACACGAAACAGATAAAAGATTGATGGTCCTTATCTTTTCTCCATACCTCCTCATCTGTGACATTCACATCCACTTTTTTTGATTGAATGGCTTTGGTTACATAGTCAATGTTGTTTTCTCTGCAGTAATCAAAAATGTTCTTGTCTTCTTCCCTATTCAGGAAACAAAAGCAAAAGAAGCACAATGTTACTGCACAACACAAAGGCCACATGCACATTATATGCTCTAACTTTGTTACAGATATTTCAGTGCTGTCACTGATCGAAACAGGCATCTAGTACTGCATATGTAGAATAATGTGCTTTCCCCCCCACTCCCTGAGTTAAGAAACAGAAGATCCTGCTTCCTAGAAAAACAAAGGTTATTTTTAACAGTATTATGTCCGGACAAATGTCAGTCTAGTCCTGTGAAACGGCACAAGAAATGTATGAAGTTAGCCAGAAAAATCCATGTTCAAGTTCTGGTATAAATCACTGCAATCCCGCAGAAGAGAAAAGGGTAGAGCTGCTCTTCTTGTAAGAGCCACTGCTGGGTCACACCAAAGCCCCTTCCAATGCCATCCATCCTGGACAGAGGCCACTAACGTGGCTCGGAGAAAACAGCAGGACAAATAGGACACCTGCAAAGCAGTCTGTCCCTGGCTGAACACACGTTGGGTCCTGGATATTACACCAGCACGTGCTCGCTCCGGACTGCTTGCAGGCGGAAAGATCAAATGATGGTGTCAGAAGCGCTTGAGCCACACCTACAGCTTCTCTTGCAGCTAAAAGCAACACTCTGGCTTCAGACACAGTGACACTTCCATCCTTACCTGCCAAACAAACAGAACCTCTAAGGAAGTTAAGACCTTTCACAGATTCTTGTAAGAATAATACCTTTAGGCATAGATACAGTGATACCACTGTGCTGCTAGCAGGGAATAAAGAAAAGAGGTCACTGGTTTTCCTAAAGTAAGCCAAAAGCCCACATAATCCTCTCTCCTTCTAGTTTCCAGATGAAAACCAGGGCTCAAATGAGCCCATCAGCATTGCTATGGGACTTGGCAGCTTCACAAGAGTTAAACACAGAGTCGTTGCCTCACATGACATCCCCAGTTTTCAATCACCTTAACTAAAGACCTTCTGGATGTTCAGCAGAACTCAGACTGACAGCCTTAGTTACTCAGGAAAAAGGGAGCTTGCTGGAGCTGGCCAGACCCAGCAAGGAGGTCAGTCTGCTGTGGGCCTTTTGGGCAGGAGAAGTGCAACAGGGCAATTTGAGAGCTGAGCCCCTGGTGCTAAAAGGCAACAGTACTTCTGTTCATCTGCATCGCTCTTGAACTCGCAGGCTGAAGAACGCCAGGAAGGAAAAGTAAAATCCAGGAAACACTTGCATTTCTGAGCAACGGGTTACAAACAAAGAGATGCTCTTTGACCTGCAGCCCCCCCAAAGATGAAATGCCAGCAAGGCCATGTCCTCTGCTCCCATCAGGGCAGGCAGAGCACCATGACCCGACTTTGACTTTGTCTTTTATTGTTATGCATCTAGCTTACTGAGTTACACTCTGATTCTTCAGACCTCAAGCATCTGTGTCCTGCTTCGGTGCCATAAAAAGGTGGGAAAAAGCACTAATACTTGCTCCAGTGGCAGATCACTGCTTTCTCCAGAGAAGTCACTTCCTCTGCCCTCCCTCTCCCCTTGTTCCCTCCCTCAGTAGCACTGCTCTCCAGCACACCACCCCTATTCTTTGTGTGCAGGCAGTCCCTGCAGAGACACCTGAGCTGCACCTTTCTAGTGAACAGCTGGGAGCCACACAGGATGTCATGCTCTGTGTTTAGGCCTAAGGACATTGCAGGAGCCTCCCAGTTTCTTAACCAGTCTGTCATGAACTCATTTGTTGGAGGTCTCTCCCGCTCGTTACGCACAAGCTCCTGGGAAACAGATCACTGCATGCTTTAAATGCAATTACCTCGAATTCCGGGAAAAAAAGAACCTCACAGCGGGATTAGAAAAGGCAAAAGCTTATACTGCTCGAGATGGAGCTTGACAGACTCATGATGGAGGTCACAAGGCATGCCTGCCCTTGCTAACAAGGGCTGATGTGATATGCTGGGAAGTCCCTCCAGTCCCACCTTGTTAGTCCAATCTCTCCGACACAACCCTGGCTGCCGACAGCAGCCTTTTGGGAGAAGCTGCTTTTCAGACAACGCTGTGCAGGAACTTGGTTCCCCACTGCCAGCCACAGCCTCTCATTTATTACAGATCGCTCTTTCTTCCGTAACACCAAAGCAAATCCCAGTCCCTTCACGCTAGAAAAGCCCACAACCATCCTCAGTTACTCCTGGGGGATTTTCCATGTCACAACCATGAGCTCAGGCTGTGCCCTTCCCTCCCTGGCAGCGATGCCACCTGATCATTCCACATGCTGCAGAGCCCTGACAGACCTCACAGGGCAGCACCAGAGGTACCAGGGGGGATGTGGCAGCCATAAAGCACCTGACTGTGCTCCACAGGGAGCATCAGCAGGGTCTGTGCCAGCAGGGAAGGCACAGCGACCCTGACCTACCACAACCAGCCTATCTTCCCACCACAGCCTCCAGACAGGACTTTTAAAGTCTTTTCCCAAGGCTATTACTGTCTGTAAGGGGAAAATGACCTGACACAGCTATTTGGACATGATTTAGTTTTCTGGAATAACCAACTCTGCAAATGCTCTATATAGCCCCATTCCAAAAAACCACTTTTCTTTCAGAAGTCTCCACAATGGAATTAATCCAGAATACCAATTTCCCCACCTGAAGATAAGGTTTCGGGAAATTTCGTTCTTCTACTCTGCATTTATTTCACAATCTTTAAACCATTCCTCTGCTCCTGATGCCCTCCTTAAAAAAATCAAGCATATATTATATCCAACTTTTCTATAAATATGAACAAAGAGAACCGAGCCCTTTCCAGTCACAATAAGAACATTTTACCTACAAATAAAATAGTCATGTGAAGCTGCACTCCAGACATTTAAAACAATTTGATCCAGCTAAAACCAGGAAGGGAAACCGAGGAAAGATCTCAGAGGAGTTAAACCCAGATTTTTGGAGGGACCAATACTAGGGAAGACATTCCTCTTGAATGGTGTGAACGGAATAAAGACAAGTTACTGTTATTCGCTGACTCTGCATTGAAAACCACACAGGACAAATAAGAAACAGAGCTTAAAAATTTGGCAAGTCAGTTTTTTCCCCTTCCTTTATTTCACAAGTGTGTATGTGTACATAACAATACCTCCACTGTAGAAGCTACCAGGAAAAGAAAAAGGATGTGATGATTTTATCAGACCTGCTCCTAGCAGGAATTTGCACTCCTCATAAAACCGGTAAGAGTCAGCAGCAAGGCCCAGAAACCGGTAGAAACAGGCAAAAATCAGACAGAAACACGTGAGAGATACAGAAGTGACAGTGCAAAGACATGCTCCGATAATGTTATGGGGGAGAGAACCCATAGCATTTCCATCAGCATTTTCAGAAACATCTCAATTTACATAAAAAATACAGTATTCAGGACATCTTCAGACGGGAAACACCATGAAACTCAACCTACTGGAGATGTGCACAATAATGTAAAACCTGTAGCTAAAAGGAAGACTTGGATACAGTTTTCCATGTTTTCCATGTTTTTTCCATGTCAGATTGTTGAGATAAAAAGGAGTCTTCAAGTGAGCAAGCATTTGACTGTCAGTAAAGGCAGGTAGAGTTTTTATATCTGTTTCCTGAGGACGGCCAGAGGGTTTATTTTCTCCCTTGCTGATGGCCCCCAAATTATTTCCTTGTGCTCTCCCCTATCCCCAGTAAGAGATGGTAATTCTGATTTAAAGATGAGTTGAAGCGTACCTGTTGCCTGCAAGTAACACAAGGGCAGCTTTTTCCATCCTTGAATAAAAGCATGTGGAAGAACTTAAACAAAGTCATCTCTCCCCAAGCTTGGAAGGCTTTGCAAGCCTTCTCCATAAGCTGTCCAAAACACACGTGCTGAGCCAACAGGTTTTAAATAGCTCATGGAAAAGATACGCTGCCAGTTGATCACTTCCTTCTTATCTGGAGTGCTGTAAAACTCCTTGCTTTCTAAACAGCACCAAGGCTGCCACTGAAAAGGGCAAAGAAGAGATTTGAAATTCACATTATTTCGCCCTTGCGCAGAGTACACCCTCCAGGTTTGCCCCGTCCCCTTCCTCCCTCCCGCAGGTTACCTCCAGACCAAAGCTCAGGGCAGAGGGCTGAGACCAGGTTCTACTTTGGGCATCCTCTCCCCTTTTCCTGGGGCTGGTCCAAGGCACATCCCCAGTGGATTTGCTGTGCGGCGGCCCCGGGTGCCGTTAACAGGTGGCTTCGCCCGTGTGCTTGGCACGGCGCTGCCGAGCGAGCGGCACCGCGGCGGAGCGGAACGGGACGTGTGCGGGGAGCCGAGAGGCACTCGCAACACTCACTGTTTATGTCGAGGCCCCCGGCCCCCAAGGGACCCATTTTCACATAATCTATAATTATCTCTTCGCTTTAATCGCCTCGTCACTTCGGAGGCTCTCCTGGGCACAGGAAGAGGAAAAGCTCATTAACTGAACCTTTTCTCCTCTCTCCAGCCACCCATAGCTTTTAATTGCTTGGTGTTGTTATTATCTATCAGTGCAACTGGGATCATTTTCATAAGAAAGGGTGGTGGGAGGGAGGGAGGCAGGAGCGGGTCCCTGAGGTACGCTCCACAGACAAACCTTTGCTTTCTCAATTATTTATGCCAGCTGAGGTTTTACAAGCTGAATAAATCCATAACTCAAGTTTATTTTGAGCCGGCAGGTCATCCCGAGGGAAGTGTTGCCCACTTGCCGGCACACTCGTGTGCCGTCCTCCGAGAGCCGCTGGGACACAGTGGGACATGTGTCATCCAGCTCCCCTCCCACCGCGCGCGCTGCGCTGCATCCGCGGCAGCGCCGCGCAGGAGGCAGCCGGGAAATGCCGAGTGGGATCCGCCACCGAAGGATGTGCTCTCCCAAAGCGAAGGCAGACCTGAGCCAAGCCGCCCCTTTGCACAACAAAGCAAAGCCCCAAGGGTCACTGCTCCGGGGACAGTAAAAAGGGGGGGGAGCAATAAACTTGGCAATCATCCTTAAGTCAAAAGATTGGCCCGCTGAACATCACCACGAGAGCACCCCTTTCTAAGCAACACTGACCTGAAAAACCCCAAGCCCCAGCTGCCAGAACCCGCAGGTGTTTTGCTTGTGAGGCACCACAGCTGAGCACACCGTGGGCCGCCTGGGCTCCACAGAACCAGGAGAGCTCTTCCACAGGGATTGCACAGCCCAGCATTTATGTGAGCGCAGCCCCGCACACGCACAGCACCAGCCCGTAATTCCCAGCATGGATGCTGGCTCCCACAGCTTTACGCTCATTTCCAGTGCTGGTGTTCCCAAAAGTAGGGCTAGAAGGAGACAACAAAACCCCAACCGTGCTCCAGAGCACTGGGCTCGTCTCAAAAGCTGTCGCTGCTCCGAAGCAGCATCCTTGCAATGGATGCTGGAAGCAGCTCTTTAAAATTCAGCAGCCTTTGTGCCTGACCACATGCAGCGACCTCTGGTATTTTCTGCCAAAACAGTTCATTTGTCTCGCACAACAACTAATCAATTCCCAGGGCCATCCATCACGGGGGCTCGCACGAGCCGGCCCGGCAGCGGGACCAGATGGCGGCTGCGTTAGTGGGATTAATACAATTCTGATGGATTGCACGGCATCAGGCAGGTCCCGCCCGCTCCGCACCCACATCCTAAATGCTGCCCCGCTCACCACTGGGGTTGCTCCCAAATGTCCAGGGGGAAGGGTGGTAGTTTCTGCCCGAAAAGGGCTCCTTCAGCATCCCTCTGGATGGCAAAAGTGTAACACACAGCTCAGGAAGGCCGCTGTTGCTGACTGGCAGATGTCATTCCCAAGCTGGCATGCCAAGGCCCTGAGGAAGCAGTTCACGGCAGAGTGCAGGAGGGCTCCTCCAGTGGAAGTGGAAAGGGACACGGATATTTGGCAACGTTATTTCTCATTCTCCACCTGCCAAATCAACGTATTTGTTTCCTGAAAACACACCCAAACTGCCTACTCCTTGCCCCGGCTTTAAAAAAATACTGAAAAATAAAGCTGAATTTCCAAGGCTACGGTATTTTTGGCATATCTCTCAGACTGTGTTTTGGATGAGATTTACACTGGTAGCACACGAGTCAACCTCAGATCACTGCTCATCTCCCAGGTTTGTGAAACTCTAATTATAGTGCTTTGACCACGAAAGCACTACTGCTGCTTTGTTCTGGTAATAAGACCAGAAAAGGGACATAAAGCTTTATGTAGCAATAAAAAAAACCCAAAACACCACTATATCCAGCCTGAAATCACGGATAATTTCTAAATTCTTCCTTCCAAGGGAACCTCAGAGTCCCATCATCAGTCAGCAGCACGCAGGAATTTTATGCAACGCCCGACGGGAGATAAGTGATTTGCAGAGAAACCCAGAGGCAGAGCACTATGCTAATACATCCTGCAACTGCTCCCCATTACTCACTGGGGGTACTCGAGCTCTTTATTGCCAGGCTTTATTAATGACTCCTAATTGATGACCGGTGCCCAGTACCCCAAAGTAAATAACTGCTATGCCTCATTAGCTCAAGAGACCTCCTCCTGATTTGAGGGCTGATCTATGAACACACAAATTGCACTGATTTAACCGAATCTCTTTCTAAATTGATTTAATTAGATCGGTATAACCTGTTTCTATGGATGCTCTTGAATTTATTTGGAATCAGTGCAATGTACTGTG
Source organism: Mohoua ochrocephala (assembly GCA_013398855.1). NCBI lineage: Eukaryota > Metazoa > Chordata > Aves > Passeriformes > Acanthizidae > Mohoua > Mohoua ochrocephala. The sequence continues at coordinate 1,102,938 of VZTA01026990.1, forward strand.
AGCCAGTCTGACCATTTTTCTATCTTGTTCTCAATTAGAAACATTTGAGATAATTAGTGATAAGGGAAAAAATCGGCCCCGGCACCATCTGAGTTCCTCCTGCTGCTGATCCACGTTAGGGCAGGGTACGGTAACTTCACTTTGTCCATCATTTACAGATCTGCATCCTAAACCCCAAGCATTTCATTCCGCAAAAGGAACGTAAGCATTATTTAGGCATAATTTTAGATGCTCACTTTGAAATCAATGGCACTGCTGCTTTGTTGTGAACTACTGCTGATGGCAAACTAGGGGGTTATTCTATTTAAAACAAAACCTCTCCTCTTCACATGGCACAGCAACAGCTTGGAGGGCTTTAATCATTTGATAAACTGTTCAGAAGGTTCTGGTAAGAATAAAACAAGTGAACCTGCTTAGGTGACCCTTCAAAACTCTGCACGTGCATTCTTGTCTATCTCCTGGTGCAAGGTGAGGTTGTGACGATGCCGGGCTCCAGATAAATTAGCGGCCTTTTCCTGCCTTTGGATCAGCAGAATCCTAAAGGGCACATGGTAGGCTGTGTTTGGCAAAGTAATACCTGCTGAGAAATTGCTTTCAGCAGTCTGTCAGGACTCGGGGCTGATGAGGACTCGAGTTTTCATTTTTAGAACACAAAATAAGGGGCTTTTCTTACTTTGGGCTTCTTTAGTGATCCTGTAACAAGAAAATACTTATCCTATTAACAGCCCTGGGAAACAAACTAAAGGGATTTGATTGCTATTCAAATTTTTGCAAGCTTGTTGTAAAGCTTCAGACGACCCACCATGGGCAACTGAGTCAATAAAAGAGTCTGCATCAAAGTTGCTTTTTCTCAGATAGCAGGTTTTGAGGCAGCACACATGTACACACTGAACAGACAGCACGGGACTCACCCAGAACTACCAATGTGTTATCAGTCTTGGCTCAAGCTAATCAGTTTTCTTTCCCCTTAAAATTTTTCATGTTCTTCCTCTACAGAAAATGCCTTATTTTTTAATGATAACATTCTCTTTCACGAAGTATTACTGAATGCTAAGCTTATGTTTTTGTAAGTAACAGCCTCACAAAAGTCACCCTTCTCAGGTACAGCTATGGAACCAATTCTTGCTCTAGACAAACTTGGACACCAAACCCAAATGTTTAGAGCCACTCCTCTTTGGTTTATCTGCTTGCAGGCTTGGTACCAGAGCAATTTTGCTGTTTAAGGCTATGCTTTTACTAGTGGAATTACCATACTAGAGACGTGCCTATACTTGCATGTTTTTATTCCTGTTCCAGGAAGATAATAAACAGTAGACAAAAGAACCAGGAAATCCGAAGCTGTACAACTCTGTGTGGGTAGATGATGGTGACGCTCATTCCTGTCTTGCAAGGAAGACACTGATGCCTGTGAGTCAAATTGTGCTAAGGGACTACGTGGGTTTCCACTCTGCCAGCAGTCAGGACACTTCATTCAAGGAATTTCATCAGAATCAGCCTATTCCAGCTCTGTCGGAGACTACACCTGCCTACAGCCTCATTTGTAAGGACAACAGCTGTGCTGTGATAAACAAACAGCACCACATTCCTCGTGGTATGTTTGGAAAAAAAGTATTTGCAGCTGTACTCTTGGAAATAAAAACAAACCCATGGAAAGATTGAGGCTGGCCAAGCCAACCAGAGCAAACGCTGTTTTTCTGTACATTATGCTGTATTTCAAACCCAAGAAAGGGCATAGGCAGTACTTGGGATAACCAAGACTCTGACAGCACTGTAGGGATATGCTCCACTCCTAAAAGGAGAGCTTGAACAGGATTTAAACCACAAGGTCAAACTGTGAGATCAAGGATGTTGGCTGAGACCTGTGCTGATGGAGCAGGGACGAAAAAGGAGCTGGTGGCCAGCAGAAGTGCCATTCCTCAAGCAGTGTGTGAAGCCAAGGTCACACCTGAGTACCTCTGCTCAAGGCCCAGGACAAGTCAAAGACATGCTGGCTCTCCACACGAGGGAAGGAAGCTATTCCTGGCCAAGTACTCCGCTCCACTCTAAAGTGGATTGCAATCCCGAGGGAAATGCCTGCACTGCTGCCCAGCACACAACTGCCACCCTGTCTGCTCACAGCAGCCGCCTCCGCTCCTACCTGAACTCCTTGCAAAAGGTTCGGGGCCACCTGAACAAGATTTCCTTTCATTAGTTTGTGACAACAAGTCCAAGAAACGCTGTGCTAGAGTTTTAACCCTTTAGGTAAGTTCTCAGCTGGAGACTGAATGTTGAGAAATCAGTGTTTAAATTTCCCGGATCCAAAAAGATGCAAGACATTCATTAAAACATGGGCTCATACGCACATAAATGGGTGACTGCAACACGACAGCAAGCACTGTCAAAAATTCAGTCTTCTCTGACTGTTCCTTTTAACTAAAAGTACAATGCAGTATTCTGAAAGTTCCTCCACAAAATCATTTAGTTATTGGAGTTAATATTATACCCACGATTAGTAGTCTGGAACAGTAAAAAAAGAAACCAAACAAAAACCATCCAGGTGTCCTTATTCAGTAGCTAATGTCACTCACTACTTGCACCTTGACAGTTTTAAGTAGCAGCCACTCTAGTTCAGTAAATGCAGAGCTAGCTTTTCTTGCTGCAGAGCCTAGAAAAAAATTAATTTGATATAAGGCACAAACTCTCCCTGAAGGCAAACATTGTCCAACACTAAAACCTTCACTGAACAGTCCCTAATGAATGTATTGGTAAAGAAATAACTATTTGAAAAAGGTAGTGCCTGAATAGCTTTCTATTAAAAATATCCAATATTACCTTTTTTTTTTAGCCATATAACTGAAAAATGGGAAGCCTCGCCCTTCCCCCACATCTTGCGCTAGGGAAAGGTTACTACCTGGCAATGATACAGGCAGATATTGATTTAAATGATTATGGACCTGAAAAGTTCTTTCCTGTCATTTATTATCCTGTTGTAGTTGCCACCACACTTGTGCAATATTGAAACAAAAAGCTTAACAAAATGACATTAGAAAAACACTGTTTTTAACCGAATTCCAGCACAGAAAATCACCTGATTGTTTCTTCTTGATATAATGAGCTGACGACTGGGCCTCCAAATACAGTTTTGCTCTCCTTTCCCCTCTTCTCTGTTGTCTGAAAGAAAAAGAAAGATTGGTCCGGCATCCTGACTCCCACTGTATTCCCAACTCTCATTCCCAGCCCTGGCCCCTCAGGACCCAAAAGCTGAGCCTCTGTGAGGCAGCATAATATTCTGTTACTAGATTGCAAAGCTTGCCTTTATAAATCTATTTAATATAGATTTAAAATTAAATTTTATAATGGGCAGCATTTCCAAATGATTTACTCCCAGGAACTCCAGGATTCTGAATGATTCCCACCATAATAGAAATGAACAATTAGAATAATGATTGATCGATACGGAGCCCCAGGCCTACTTTTTCAAAAAGCCATCCTGCAGCTTGGGATCTTCAATTGCCTGATTTTACATTGATGCCAGACTTTCAGCAGGGGTAAGCGTCTGCTACCTGAAAGCCTGGCCCAATTAGGGGGTGCAGGGAACCAGAAACTCCAACTCTTCCACGGCATTAAGTATTCTGGTTTTCAGGTAAGCAGTCAAAACTAGTTTGCAATTTGCAGCAGCAATTCCTTACAAAACCAGCCCATTAATTGCAACTCGCCATTGCCAGTGGACAGGTCCGTGGCTTTCTGTGATGACAGTGCCACACCCAGGGTGAAAAACACCAGGAGCAAAGTCCCAGCCTCTCGCAGCCTCTCTGTAGCTGCAATACAGAGAATCATAGAATCCTGGAACGGTTTGGGTTGGAAGGGACCTTAAAAATCATCTAGTTCCACTCGCCTGTCATGAGCAGGGACACCTTCTACTGTCCCAGGTTGCTCCAAGCCTCATCCAACCTGGCCTGGAACACTCCCAGGGATGGGGCAGCCAGAGCTGCTCCATGCAACCTGCACCAGAGCCTCATCACCCTCACAGGGGAGAATTTATCTCTGATAGCTAATCTAAACCTACTCTTTCAATTTGAAGTCATTCCTCCATGTCCAGTCACTCCAGCTCTTGTAAACAGTCTCTCTGCATCTTTCTCGTAGGTTCCCTTCAGGTACTGAAGGGCCACAATTAGGTCACCTCAAAGCCCTCTCTTGTCCAGGCTGAACAATCCCACATCTCTCAGCCTTTCCCCACAGGAAAGGTGTTCCACCCCTCTGACCAGCTTCATGACACCAAAAAGCATTGCTGTCCCATCAGGATTCTACCTAGAAAGATGATGATGATTTTTTTTTTTTTTTTAAGTAAAACATACTTACATTTGTCTTTCTTCCTGCTCCTTAGGTCGCTTTTGTTTTAAATCAGTGTACTGGTTCCCTCTAATACATTTACTTTTACACTCTGCCCAGTTTGAGCCAACCAGTTCCACCTTTCAGCTCTTCTGTACCAGCCCAAAGTCATAACATTGAGTTTGCAGATATCACAGACATACTTCTCTATAAGAGCACATGGAAAGGAAATTGGCTGTGAAGGCTATTCTGTGGCAAGTAGGCGCTCTCTAAATTAGAGTAGAAGGTGACATGAAGTTCTCCTTTCCTGAAGGGAAAGGGCTTAAGAGTCTTTACAGTGCAGTGCCCCTCTTAAAAAATTATTTAGCAGGGAACCTTACTGTCCATCAATTATTTCGATTCTGCTAATAAAATTAAATAAAATTAATTTGAGAAGTTCTGAAAGTGCACAGAAGAGTTATTCCTATACAATGAAGCTATACTCACTACAAGTCTATCCTGTTTGATACTGAGGGATGATGGGCATTGAATCAGTGTCAGAAATGGCAAAAAAATTTTTAATCTATATTCTTTTATCTCTTCCCACTCTAGTTTTTGGTTGTTGCTTTTCTTCCAAGTCAGAAAAAACACTTGAGAAACCACATTTAATCTTTCTAGAGGCAGAAATTGTCAAAAAAAGAGGTTTCTAGGATTAAGTTCACCTTCTTTGCACAACGAATGCATTTCTACCAAAGATTAATCATACTGATTGAGTACACATAAGGTCATCAAGAAATTTAGTGATAAAGGCTTTCCCAAAAACACTCAGGCAAAAACTTCTCTGGCTTTTAATCCGTACACAAGTTACTTTGTCCAAGCAGCTTTTATCTCATCTCTTTCACGCAGAAATAGGTAATTCAATATTCAATTTATAAATGTTGAAACGAGCTTATTCCATCACAGCCCTTGATATGTAGAACAAGTTTCCAAAGAAGGTCCAGGGAAAGATTCAGCTGTTTTCTCAATATTTAATGTGTGCCCTTGCTCTGCAAAGCCATGAAGACAGAGACACGGCTCCACCATTCACGGCTTCCCACGGAGAATCTGTCCAGGCTACAAGGAACGCTCCTTCCCAAAAAGTCAACTCTGTCGCAGCACAGATACAAACTGGTTTCTTTCAATGCAGATACAAACTGGTTTCTTTCCAGCTGCCCTTGACAGCCTGCCTATCCGTGAGCTCATCTGCCCACTTCCAAAATCCGTGCTGCCCGGCCTGCCAGAACTTCCACGCAACATCCGAGCACGATGTACCAAACCCGGTGACACAAAAAGTGTGGCAGAAGCAGCAGTTCCTTCCAAACCACGTCACAGCTACTGACGGCACTGACAGCAACCAGTGCTTTTATTTGTTGTTCATCCTGGCTGAAGGGATCAGTAACACGCAGGTGCCCTTTTCCTTCTTAAATCTCTTGACATTTTTACAGCAAAAGAGGGCTTTTAGGGCTACCTATATGCAGATAATGACTCATGAGTTTAAAGTCACATTACCCCGCAAACCACAATGAAATTAAAAACTGACACTGCAAATTTCCTGTCTCCTCCGTTAAAAAGGCACTAATAATTAACTATGTGGCTCTCAATTAAGCCAGCTCCATTTCTTTCACTGCTGGCAGCGCTATCCAGAAGCACTGCAGATGCACATGTAACTAATGATAGTTAAGGAATAGCATGATCCAGGGCTTCCATAATTTGGAACCTGAATCCAAGGGAGATGACAGCAGTAGCATCCGCAGTTGGACCAGCAAGAGAGGTGCCGTAGGAAAGGCAAAATTGCCCTGGGCTCCATAAGCACAAGACACTGCTCTTAAAATGCCAGTTAAAAACTGTGAGAATAAAGAGGAATTTGTGACAGCACGTGAAGACACCTCGGAGGATTGCACCCGCGTGCCAAAGCACAGGCAGTGACGGGTAAGAAATAGGGGAAAAGACGATAGAGAAGTGTAAGATTTGCCTTAAACAGTGGAATTTCCCATGTTTTCCCCTTGCCCACTGATTCTTTGTGGCTGGTGTACAATTAAGGCTGATGTCAAAGTCACCGTTCCTGTGACAGTTAACTTTGGTGGGCGGATCTGGCTGACCAAAGCTAGCATAAATCACGGGCAAATCTGGCCTTCAGTATGCAGCAAACGTACTCCTGAAGAGACATCTTCAAGTCCCCTGACTCCACATGGGCTCAGGGACTGGCGCAGGGAACTCCACTAAGCCCAGAACCATCCCTCTCAAATGTCACCAGGAATGCCAGGAGAAAAGCCGCACTGCTCCCGGAACAGACAGTAGAGCATCCTCTTCCCTGCCTCGGCATGCTGGATTTGTCAATAAAAGCCCAGCTCGATCCAAGGGACAATCGCATCCTGGCTGGCTGTCACTGGCAATGCTGCTCCAGGCAGCCTCAAAGCCTGACAACCGCTTTCGGAACAAAATGGAAATACGGGGACTAATATTTGCTAACATCATTAATTCTTTTTTTCTTCCCCACTCCCCCTTCTTCCTTTATCCACCATGTCAAGATGTATACTTTTAAATTGTTGTCAGCCATAAAACAGACGTCGTGTCCCAGTTCAGAGGTTAACATACAATGACAGACACATTAAAAACCCTGTCCAATGCCTCACTGAAAATTTTAGCTCCATCTTCTCTTCAACAAGACAGTGGCTCAAACTCACTTATAAGCTTTAACAACATTAAAGCCTAATCATGATTGAAAAATAAAGGAGAAAGAGAAGATGGTTTTATGATACTAAGCATTATGGAAATGCAAAACAATTAGAGACACACATCTTCTTTGTGAGGGTTTTGTCATAAAACTCTCCCTTAACCACACCATGATCCATTTCTCTTTTGGCATTTTTGGGGAGCAGGATGAAAATTATCGTCTAAGAGGAGGAGCAGTAGTTTCCTAAAGGGGGTTGGTTTGGTGGATCACTCGCTTGCTATATCCCTGAAGACAGGACAGGGATGGTTTGTTTTTCATTTCCACACCCAAGCTTTGTTCTGATCTACACAAAACAGGCTACAACAGATTTAACAAGATGGCAAATTCATGGGTCCTTCCAATGACCCACTTCAAGCTCAAGAGCCAGAAGTAGCTATAGAGATGCAAATGAACTCACTCTCAGTAATTAGCTGGGATGGAATGGGACACAGCTATTTACATGCAGGGCAAGGGACTCCCAATTCTGACAGAAGGAAGGTACAGAGAAGTCCTACAGCAATACTACAAAACAGCAGGAACAGCACAAGTTTCAGTAAAGCTTTTAAAACAATGGAATACCACAACTTCGAGTTAACAGAAGAGCTAGATCCCAGGCATGGGTTGAATGTAGGGCACCCCAGTTTTATCCAGAGCAACATGGGAACTCTGCCTGGCTGGTTTTGCGTGCCCAGACACCCAGCAAACACAGCAATAGCTGTTTGGCAAGGCACGTGGCTGTGTTGCACCGCACATCTATCATCCCCCTAATTCCCTCATATCTCGCTCTGGCTTTTCTCCACGCCTTTAAATAACTTCTCATAAATACATATTTAAGAAGAAGAGAAAGCCATCAGCAAAAAAAGGTTCATCTCATCAAAATGCTTATCTTCAAAGTTATCCTGGCTAATGCTTTAAAATGGTCAAGGACTGAGGTTTTTCATCAGCACACACCTCGGAAACAGAAAAGTGAGACAACTTAAATGAGAGCGATGCATCAGGATCTCACACCTGAGCCACCACACCGCATGGAAGACGTTTGCACTGCTTATTGTATTATTTTCCTCTTCCTCCGAGCCTGATGCAGCTCGAGTCGGAGTAGCAGTTGCCTCCAGCTTTGTGGGATAGACAAGGAACACTCCTAACAAAACGACTACAGCCAAAGCTTCTCAAGCATTTCCGCAGCAGCAAATACACAGTGCAGATTCCAATCCGCATTTGCGCTGCACCATTCACCTTCCTCCAGCTCACCTGTTCCTCCAGTGCAGGTGTCAGCCCGGCACATTCCCTGGCTTTCCTGCACGGCTGGGCACAGAACCCAGCCCTGGGGACAGAGACAGCGAGATGCACGCACAGCAGCCGACCAGTGAAACACCCTCCTTGGCAGGAACGTGGCAGCCTTCAGCAGCCACCAGCATCTGTCGTGGCCTTTCAAGGTGCTGAAGGGCTTTGAAGTACAACCAAGGGTCCTGAGCCACCAAGCCTGGGGGAGCTGCAATTGCTAGATGCTCACAGAGAGCATCTTCTCCTTGGCAGGGGTAGGAGAAATGGGCCCACGTCCCAGCTCCCCGAACTACACCTGGGAGGGGCAGCAACTCCAGTCTGTTGTTATGGCAGGACAGGTGACATGCTGGAAGCCTGGCAGGCTCACAGGAAGGTACCAGTAAATCCCTGACATGTGCTGATTGAATTGTAATTAAGCTGGTATAGTCTCAGGTGAGAAATTTTGCAGAAGACACTTCAGGCACAAGAGCAGACCTGCTCTGCTGGCCACCATGTTCCCCTAATGCTCTGGATTAACATTTCTCTATTTGAGGAGTGAGGGTTATTAAGGAGACAACAAGAAAATGTAAACTCTCCTAAAGTTTCAGACGCTCGCCCCCCTCCTCCCCCTGTGTGCCATGGCCTGGCCATCCCCCTGGGAAGGGAACTTGGGCAGACACTAATTGTATTTGACAGCAGCAATTACACACAAGGCTGGAGATTAGAAGCTCGTTAATTGTGTGTGCCATAATTGCTGCCGTCTTTTCCTTTTCTAGTTAAGGCCAGTGCCAGGAGAGCCGAGGGGAGGAGGGTGCTCTCCACCCCAAACGCAGGTGGTCCGAAGATGAGAGCCCTCGGACTGGGAGGAGATGTCCCCTGTACCCCACGCCGCGGGAGGCTCTGACCCCGTAACAATGCGGGAGGGTCCTCCGGCAGTGCGGCTAATGAAGCGTGAAATGAGGACAAACAATGTTCTCCTCCAAAGGTATTTTCCACCTGTATCCTTCTGACTTTACAGCTGGGCTGAACTTCACACTACCTGCAGCGGGAGGGAAGGCAAATATTAACCCTTTGGAGGTGATGCTACCACAGGAAAGACATCTTTAACCGCTTATAAAATTAGGCATTGGTTTACACTGTTTAAATTTATCAAATCCTACCTTCCCGACTAAGACACGAGCTCAGCATTTCCCACTACTCTTTACTGACCGCTGTAAGGCAGTAACACCCAAAGAAGATGCAAATCCCTCCTGGCTGAGGGCAGCCTCCCCCCTACGCTGCTGCAAAGCCACCTTTCACAAAAGGCTGCCATACCCTCCACACCAGCCCTATTAATGACTGTCATAAACAGACTATTTCAATATTCCTCTCTCAACAATCCTTCTTGGCTCCCAGCAGCGGCTCGGCCAGAGCGTGCACATGACTCAGCACCTGGAGCCTTTTCAAGAGCCCACTGAGGATCTGTACACTCTGAGCAAACTGCCCATGAAAAATGGCAGCACACTCTGCAGGATAACGTGGGCTTGAGGTGGGTTTTTTGTTTTGCATACTGAAGGGTCAGTTTAGCTAATATTCCAATAATGGCTATGTTAAAAAAAAAAAAAAAAGTTTTCTGGTTCTTTTAAGTCTCATCACAGAATTTCCTTTTAAAAAACACAGTCTAAGACAGGGAAAATATTTTCCAGATTACAGTCAAAAAATAAAACCAAACATACTGTAAGTAATGCCATAGTTAAACAGTGCCGTGATCTAAAGCAAAGCCTTGCAGATTACTCATGTAACCATAACGACTTAATTAATAACGACTTAAAACTGCACCATAATCACAGTTGGAAATTAGTAGTAAAGACAGTCGGGGGAACAGAAATAAATGTAAAATGCAAAACATAATTTTGAGCAAGTTTTATGCTCACTAGGAGCTGCGATTCTGTGACTCACTGTACACATTTTAGCACATGCATGGAAGGAATACTGCGCTCAATAAAAAACCCTCATGCAGTGGCTTCCCACAGTTTTTGGTCTGCGGAGCACTTTTTTAAAAGGAAAAGCAGACATGGAGGTGGCAAACACAAGATCACCGGCAGGCTCCTTTCCTCACGCTCTTTTCATGGACTCTGCCAAAACCTGCAGATTCCCAGTGTCTGCAGACCAAAGGGTGAAGTGGGTGGCGTTGTTCGGACCCTTCCAGCATGATGGAAACCAGGCGTTGCATTGTCAGACCTGGAGCAATCAATCCCTTCTGTCACATCACCTCTATGAAAATCCATCAGTGCCCAAGCAGAAGGGACCAAGCTACAGACACAAACGCAGCCTGGACTGTAATTGTTGGGGGATTTTGTCAATCGAATACAAGATATTTATATAGATTTACACTGACATTTGTAGGAGGAAGAAATATATTCTGAGCCAGGCTGGAAATACTGAACAACTCCGTGGCTTGGGATGAAACAGGTGCTCTGAAGCCTGAAAACTGAAGGCAACCCTAACTTTTGATAAATAAAGGACATCAGCAGCCATCCTCTGCTTTCTGGAGTGGCACTGGGCCAGACCCCACTGCAGTGGCCAATGTCCCCACTGGCAAAAGGAACAGCTCTGACGCTGCTAGACCAGTGCCATGGACATTTGTTTCCCCCAGCAGATCTCGGTCGTGAAGGCAGAGGGTGGATTTATGAGGTCTGCAGGCACAGAAATGGCAGAATGAAGAGATCTTCGCTCATCCCTGTCCCCACAGACTCGGGTGTGGGAAGGATCAGAGCACCCAAGCAAGAACAGGAAGGTTTCCAAAGTTACAGCGCAACCCTCGGCAGGCTCAGCCAGAGGGATGCAGGACCTGGATGCGGCTGCCTGGAACAGCCTTCAGTGCGGAGCACTGATGCTCAGAGAAAGGCCTGAGCCTTTCTCCCTCCGTGCTGGTTAGTTCAGCTCAAAGGACCCACAGGATGCTCCGGAGACATTTGAGGAGTGCCACCTCTCCTTACAAATAGGAGTAATTTGGTACAACAGTGTCCAAGTATCCAAGGAGGAGACAATACCTGCTCTTTGAAAGGAAAACTTTTTCCAGTCTAAGAGACAAATAGCACTTACATGACATTAACCTATGTGTGAGTTAACATCCGAACAAAATCTTAATCCCTAGTAATTACACTCAATACTTCCTTGATACTTCCTGTAAAGAGCAAGCTAAACATAACCACTTAACCTTCTTCTAACTCAAAAAGCAGTATTTTCACTAAAGAAACAGCTTAATTGTGCTGTATCTTATGTTATACACAAAACAATTACAGCTATTTTCTCCTAACCAAAAGCATACGCTATTTTTAATTAACACACTCTCTCTTTTAAACCAGCCTTTGCACTGCCATGTGAAGCAGCAGGGTACACAGACCCTTCCTGCGTCTGAATACTTTCAAGTAAATGTCTACAGCTCCACATCTAAACATCAATGTATTACCTATTCCACAGTAAGATAAACCTGCAGTTTCCACCCAGGTTCCTGAGCTTTTTTAAGAGCCTCTGACACAGCAAGTCAAGAGTCCTGCAACTACTTGGAAAAATCTGATTTTTTTGTTTTTTTTTTTAATTAGAGGTTGAGCCCTTCCCCATTTAAAGCAGTCAAGCTTTCAGCCCGGCCTAGTGGGTTGCTGGCCAAAACAGGGGCAAGAGTTTGAGAAGAGGCTGCCACAGCTCCCGAGTGAGCAGCTGAGCAAGGCAAAGCCCCCCTCCTGAATGTCCACCGAGTGCCACAAGCAGAGGAGTCAGTCCCTGCTCCTCCCACCCTCACTCACTTGGCTATCCTGGGAGACAGGGCTTGGGTGCATTACATCAGGCTTCTCCCTGTTTCTGGGCACTCCGGGAAAATATTGGGATCCATGGATGTCAGGAAGGCTCTCTCCTGCTCGGGAAGCGACCTGGGCAGCAGGAATCATCATAGAACTACAGAATAGTTTGGGCTGGAAAAGACCTTAAAGGTCAGCTGGTTCCAACCCCAGCTAATATCAAGCAGAGAAAGCAGATCCTGCCCTCCTGGTCCTCCCCACCTCACCTTCCAATTTCCTATTTATTTTTCCTTCCCTTCCAAATCTCCTGTTACACCAGAGGCTCCACTCTCCACCCCAGGCTCCCGAGGGCTCACCTGCCCTGTCCCTACAGCCCACGGCAGCATCCTGCTTGGCTCAACACCTCTCCTCTGCCAGCCCATCCTGCAGCTTTCCCAGCCCCCATGTCAGCACTACCAAAAGCCTCACTACCAAAAGCCTCACGTACTGATTTGTTTTAGCCAGAGGAGTTTCAGTACAGAAATGAACCTCACAGGAAAGTTTTGATTGCTGGTGGAGCCACTTCTCGTGTCACAGCACTGCTCCTTCCTGCTTCCCACTTCACAAAGCTACCTCACAAAAACAAGCTTTTCAGTGCTTTTGTCATTCGCATTTTTGTTGCTGAGGAGCAGCAGCATTGCTGCTAAAATCTGCAACAAATGGAAACTGCACTTGGCATTTAAACCCCTTCCTTGCCTTGCCAGAAACTGCCACCTCAAGGCAGAAAGGACAGAGGGCACCTCTGGTTGCATCTCAGTCATTTCAGCTTGTGGTCTGAAATTTTAACAAATTCAACCTTGCCATCTCAGTTTAAGCCAAGATCTCAGACCCTCCCTGGAAATATCAGCATTTAATCATTTTCTGTCAACTCAGCCACAGAAGCAACAACCTTCAGCAGAGGATCTGCAGCAACTTACACCCGATCTGGTGATCAGGTCCTTCCCTGATCCCGAGATGCTTTCTCAGCCAGGAGAGCACTTGCTCAAGTGAAGTTTTAAGATCCCAGAGCTCAGCTGCATCCCGTGCTTCCAACCCCACAGCCGTGGGACCACAGAAGAACCAGGTGCTGTGAGACTGCAGCCAGACAGCAGAACCTGTTACTTCTGGACAACGATTACAGGGAAAAGAAAAAACCAACGAATTCCCTGCTGCATACAAAGTTACACAGTAAAGTGCTTTGTCTCACTCTGCTACATCCTGTCATCACTGTATGTCAGTAGTTTGAGATTACATATATATATATATATATACACACATATATATATATATAAATATATAAAAATTTACTTGCTCTTTTTTCAATTGCCTCTGGTGTATCTGGCTAGCATGCAGTGCCTTCATCCACCTGCAAGACAGGAATCACGATGCCAGGATGCCACACACATCGCTTTGCTGCAGCACCACTCTCAGCGAAGCAGAGCTACGCCTCTAATTATTCTTTTTTTCTGAATACATTCCAAATAGTATATATTTCTGTAATCAGTGTAAGATGATGAAAATTAATTCAGTGACGTATTCAAAAGGAAAAATATTAAAATATTAAATATTTAACCAAAATCACTGCATTGGTAACCAGAAAATGGTGACGCCCCCAATTTCTTGGTTGGAATTCTCAAAACCCACTGCTGTTACACTCAAGCAGCTGCAAGAGGATATGTTACGTTACTCACAGCACACTAACAACAGTGTATTGACACTGCTGGATCTGAGCTGGAAGAATAAGGACTAGCATCTCTACAAGCCAAAGTCAGCCCTTGGAGGGCCAGTGAGATTGCATATTTAACACTATAGTATATTTTCAGCAAGAACAGGCAGTTTAAAAGGAAGGAGAGAGAAGGCATATAACCCTTGTCATGATAATTCTCTACTTTGAAAAAGCTTAAGGGCACGGAAATGTGGGCGACCTCTGTACAGGATTCCAGTGCAGCCTTCACTCCACGGCTGCACTGCTGCTTTGCTTCCTAAACTTCAGCCTCTCTGAAATACAGACTCGCAGCTTGGCACTGTCGTATTTCAATCAATCGCTTGGTCGAGGATCAGAATGTCATAAATAAAAGGAGCTGAGACCATAAATTTCTGCAGAGATGTAAAATCAAAGAGAACAATCCAACAGACTCCCAGGGGGTGGGAGGCTGACACATATTCCAGCTGTTTATATTTCTACTATGAGATGCTTGTTCATTTTAACTTCTTCACTTCTGCACAGCTTGCCAGAGCCACAATTCCAAACAACTGAAAGTCTCACTGTGGGTCTGGCATTTTGTTTTGTGCTCTACAATATAAAGCTGCAGGAGAGAAAGAGCCCTGAGATTTAGCAAACTTGTCCACAGACAAAATCCCAGTCCCACCAGCACAGCACCCCAATGCCTGGCAGGTAAGTTACTTGCTAGAACATGTTACTTGCTAGATTACATGTGCAAAGACAGAGATAGAAAGGCAGCAAATCACCTCTGGACAGCTTTGTTTGTGAGTAGGATCTCTATCAAGGACATAAAGCATCAGCACACACTCCTCATGAGAAGATACAGCAAAGCAACACTACCCACCTCTATTGCAGAAGAATGGGGAAATTTAGTTCATGTTTGTAGTGTGGTATTTAAGCTTCTGACACAACAGGAACTACAAAGCATCCCCTTGCTAATAAGATAAATTGGCTCCGAAAGCATGCTCCAGAAGCAAAGCAGTTAAGGTCCAACTTGTGCAGATAATAAAGTGCCATTTTTCCAACTTGGATAAAATAAGGTGGGTGACTCCACCTGTAGTCTCACAAGTAGGACACAAACTGCAAGGTTTTGTGAGCCATGCACAGTAAATAACTCCCTCCCACAGGAAGGCTGCCTCCTCCACTAACTTTACTTGCATGCTACAGATTGTCCCTCATACAGCTGGCAAAAGGCAGCAGGGCAGGGCAGAGCAGAAGAATCCCTCTGTGTGTCAAGATCTCACCCTTCTCAGGATATAAAAACCCTCAAAACTATTACATACCCCAATGTGGTTCACTAAAAAACCAACTCAGCAGTTTGTCTAAAACCAGAGGACACTGTAGTCTTACACGCCCCAAAGCCAGAAGCCTGGGGTGGATCCATTTCCTGGTTTTCATCTTAATTTCTAGTGCTTCATTTTCTGCTAGAATAATAATAATAATAATATTATGGCAGCAATAATAATAATAAATAATAAATACAGGCTTGATGGTTTGGCTTTGTTCTGTTTTGTTTTCAAAGGGGAAGAGCTTGATTAGAGTTTACGAATTGTTTCAGTGATATGCTTCTTCCAGTGTGGTCACCACTGAAATAAGAGCTTCCAAAAAACGTGGAGCAAACAGTGATGTTTGTTTTCTACATTTTGTAAGAATTAATCTTATTATTATTATTATTACAAAAAAAACCAAACAAAAAGTCAGATATGAAATTCCCTAAGGATGAAGTGCCACAGCAAGATCCATACAAAGAAACATGCAGAGCAAAGCCCCTGCAGCACTGTTCCACAGCTCCTCTGCCCAGTGTGCTGCATTAGCAGAGCACAGGACAGCAAGCTTTAGGGAGCACAGCCATAAATTGATTAGTGCCCACTTTACATGATGCACCTAAATTGCTTTTATACTACAAAAGAAATAAAGTCGCTATTTTTCCAAGTTTTTGACCTCACAGCACCGCAAGCCATAAATTGAGATATTTCCCCAAACAAAGCAGGTATGTGAGCTCACTGCTGCTGGTGACAGGCAGGGAGAGACCCAAACAGGTCTTTTCCCTTCCTGCTCTTCCCATCCCCCTTGTAATCCTGCCCACACCGCTCTGCTGCTCTTTCCCAACCACAAACAGTGGCTGCTGGGCCAGATTATCAAGGGAGACATCTGTTTGACTGATAGCCAAAACAGGAAAACACGATGGGTGCACTCATTTTGTTTACAGACAACAGTTTTTCTAATGCATTTCTTAATTTCCAGAAGAAATTCCGCTGGCCTGCAGAACTAACCAAGAAATCCACAGATTTCAGCCTGAAACTGCATTTACCAGCCACTAATCTAATTCTTAGAAGTTGACCAGACATAAAACCTGTAAGCTGCAAAAGATCAAAGCTTCTCGTTGCAGATATCAACAGGACAGACTTGAGCGATGAGTCTGAATTTAAGAAAAACTCAAGTTTTGATTTCCAAGTGCTTTAATGTCATTGGAAACACGGTTTGTCTTTGAGTCGTTACAGAAATGTTTAAGTTCCCTTGGAGGTCTTACATTACAGAGATTCTAAGTTGCCTGGGAGATCTTACTTAAATACAAGAGGCTCATCAATTTAAATCAATTGTTAAAATAATTCAGTTAACACTTGCTGCAACCTGCCAAAAGCACACATACAAACTCAGCGCCACTGCAAGTCTGGGAATTGTTTCTCCTGCTTTTCACTGTATCCCTGAATTGAAAATTCTCTTTTCCACATTTTAGTTTCAACTTGCTTATTGCATATAAATGTGACAGAGAAAGGTGATTCCACCAGAAGGCACAAGGGACGGAGCCCAGCCCTGGGCACGGGGTACCTGGCCACCCACCTTATCAAATATTGCCCCCTGCAGTACTTCCTGCAAAAACACCCAATGGACAAATCCATTCGTTTTATTCCCCCAGGTTTTCCGGCTTCCTGGACTGCCCCGAGCCTGCAGCAATTGTGCATTTGCTATTCTATTCACTCTGAAGTTTACTTTCTGTTTCGTGAGCCTTTCTGTTCCCCAAGGGTCCTCTCCTGGCACGACCTGGTGCTCCCACACCAACCCAACAAAGGAGGGATTTTACTCCCATTCACAATTTGGGCCAGAGTACAGAGAAATAAATCCTCCCCTACTCAAACAAGGCACAGAATAGTATTTAAAAAAAACACAGGCAGCTTTCTCCCCTGTAAACATCAGAACTGGAACTTCACACCTTTAAGAGCCTAAAAAGCTGTTTGGTGAATGCCTGTTTTCTTTGAGGTGGAGCTCTCTTTCCCACTTTGCCTTAGAGAGAAATCTCTGCTCTTCAGATTCCTGATCTCCAACTTTCCTCATTACACAGCAGAAACCCTTCTAACTGCATTATTGGTGAAGTCGAGTCAAACAAGTTAAAATGCCAACTTTTTAAACTTTGATATATCAATAGAAAATCATTAAGTCCTCCTTGTGAGTTTCAGCACTCAAAGCAAACAGGAAGAGGCCTCTAAGTGTTTGGGAAAGGGTGCCACTGAAGTTAGTAGTGACAAGCTGTTCAGACTGGAACTGGTAAAAGTGCAATATAAGAAATAGGAAAAGGAAATATTTAGAACCGAGTGATGCCAAAATTGCAATCAGCAAATGGAAGGCTAAATGTGCTGAGCAAATCTGGATGCTTTTTTTATTATTTATTTTTATTGTTTGAGCTGTGCCATAGAACCATCTCGTTACAAGAACGGATCAATAACAGCTCCCGGCCACCCCGCTGCGGTGCCGTGTCACACCTCCGCCCACGGCCCCTGCGACAGGATTTCAGTGGAAGGGACATGTTTGATGCTGCTGAGAACAGAAGTGCTGGCCTGCTTCTGCTTCTTTGGGTTTGAAAAATCCGGATGCTTGAAGCCAGTGGGGATTTGTGATATCCAATTGTCTTGGGCTGACTTTATGATGTGTATCCCCTATCGCCTGCTCTATGCTCAGACATGATTCCTGTGCCTTTCTGTGTCTTTAAAATTGGGTGCAAGAGAAAGAAAAAAAAGAGCCAGACAAACTTTTCAAAAACAGTTTTGCTCCAAGGACGTTCACTCCCCTGCGGTCCTGCTGCTGCAGAGCAGAGGAAAGCACCTTCCCTGCTTTTCCCGGCTCTTGGCTCCTTTTCTCGAAGGAGAGAGACGGAGAGTTAAACTCCTTTGTTTCCCTGGGACTTTGGTTTTTTCTTCTTCTCTTCTGGGCTGTTCAGAGCACCAGAACATCAGAACTTCACTGGGAGCCCTCACACCTCGGCCCGGAGGGGCCCGAGCCGACCCAGCTCCGAAGAGAGGAGAGAGAGAGAGAGAGAGAGCGCGAGAGCACACCCACGGAAAGGACTCTAAAATCGTCCCAGGTTTTTCTCTCCACAGCGAGAGGTTTTATTATTTAGCATTATTCTTTTCCCGTGAGTTTGTTAAATAAATAGCTTTTTCCTCCTTTCACTTTCCTTTGAGGAATTTTTTCCCGAACCTGATGGGGGAGGGGTGACTGTAATCTGCCTTCCATAGAGGAGACGTTCCTCCCAGAGTGTTCCTCCGAAAATTTGTCTCAAACCGGGACACCAATACACAGCAGAGATGGGAATTTTGGTGTGTGAGGGAATGGAAACACAGCCACTACGACTCTCAAAACCTGCAAGTACTGAAGTGCCCGATTAGGCAGCGATGTAAATGAGAACGAAGTTACTGCACGAAGATGCCAGACAGGCAGCTCGTGAAGGTGACACTCCCCAAACCCCTGAGCCCTCCGCTGAGGCTGCAGGACAGCACCACGGCAGGGGGAATGCAGAGCCAGAGGGATGGGCACGCGGTGGCCGGCAGGGAGGGCAGGTGAGTGTCACCACCACGCTCACACCGGCCAAAGCCACCAGAAGCAACTGTCATTTGCTGCCAGTAAAGCAGGAAGAGACAGGTGAACATAGGAGAGGAGAAGCAGCTGGGACACATCTTCCTTTGTAAAGGACCCGAAGCAGTGGGAGGTGTTGACGGCATGAAATGTTTCTGTTTAAGGCCGGAGAATGCAAAAGAATGGCTTCATAAATTATTCTCTGTTCTGGAGGAAGAGTGAATAGACTTGAAGGACAGGTGATGTCTCTGAAATATGCAAATGGAGCTGAGCTGGTCCAAGCAATTACCTTTGCACTGCCTGGAACTTCAGACTGAAAGGAATGACTCACAAGAAACAAAAGATGTGCTAAAAGGTAGAAGATGACGAAGGAAGACTGCATCAAGAGGAGAATGGAGACAGCATGGAAAAGAATATTCCTGACCTCCTACTAACAGCTGTTCTTGGGAAAAGGAACAAAACAACCCACAACACACAGTAGGATCACGCCAACACAGAAGGGCCGAATTGCAAAACATCCTGAAAGGCAACTGTGATTATTGGTTCTAGACAAACATAGCCATGAGATTGCCGTGGCTTCATGGATGTAAAGACAATGGACCTCACCTCAAATATCCTCTAGGTTACCCGTTATTTTTAAAGATTTTCCAGTAAATAAAATGGCTGAAAATACGTGCAGTATGATCATTTCTTTCCGGGCTTTAGACAAAGCTCTGAAAGAGAAGATTAGGCAGGACTATGAGACAACCTGCGGGCAGCAAGGGTGAAAAAGAAACTAAACCACATTGGAAACAGCCAAGCAGATACTGTCAAAAATGTCACACAAACTTCAGAGGGCACAGAACAGCTGCTGCCTCTCCACCTTCAGCTGTCTCCTAATGAAGTGTGGGCAGTCCAAACTCCCAGGACTGAAGTGCAGGAATAGGAAGCAGCAGGTGAGGACGCTATTGGAGTCCTCATTGCTTCTGGACACAAATTCAGGGCAGTCCTACTGCATCAGAACCCCTTTACTTTGGGGTTTTTTTCCCCACCCAAAACAAAGATACTAAATTAAAGCAAGTACAGTCTGATGCTGAAAATGTACTAATAAAGAAACTTCAGTATGAAAGAATGAACCAATGGAGAAACAAGAAACAGGAATGAAGGAGTGGATCTAGTTGGACTGCACAAGAAATACTGCATTTAGTTCCATTCTATTTATTAACAAAAATACTGACAGCCTGAAGACTGCAGAACAGCAGCAAATCTGAAGAAAAAATGAACCTATGAAAAAAAAAAAAGTTTTTAAGCTTAAAATTTTGCATATTTAATACTAAAGGATCGAGACAATAAAGCCCTTCTGGAAACATATGAAACAGGAGACTGAGGAGGATTTAAAATAACACAAAAGAACAACTTTAACGAATGAGATGAACTGCTGAAGAAAAAGTAAGTTGGGAACATCGAGAAAGCTTTAAAATAGCAAAATTCATGAGGATGCACAATAAGAAATTGCACACCTTTGTACTGTAATTACTATTTATGATTCATAATGACACGAAAGCCAAACTTTTCGAATTTGTAACATGCACTTTATACTGCTTTTAACCAAACACTTGGAGTATTTCATTCACGATCCACAGAACATAAGAAAAATCTGAAGGAACCCAGCAGATGAGCATGTAAAGGAGACACAGTGACAGTGATGAAGCACCTTGTAATGTACCCACAGCTCTGTTCCATAAATCCAATTTGAAATTTGAAGACTAAAGTAGCTATTTTATCTCCATCCCCTGACACATGCATCTCCATCATTTTAAAGAACAGAGCTCCCTCTCGTGGCTCCAGAACGTGGCTTTGGTGGGGAGAAGGAAAAACGGGAGAGCAGCGTGAGATGCATCAGAGAGGACTCCTGATAGCATTTTGGTGCTATAAAAGTGGAATTAAAAGGATGATGTCATAAGAAGGACGGGCGAATTCTTGTGAAGAAAGCAATGCCACCTTTACTTCAGTGCTAACGTTTAAACTACATTTTCTGCTGAGGTGACCTCCTCATTTTAGGGGAAGGAGGAAGGAACAGTGCTGCCAACCTTTCTTTGTTTGCCGTATGGGTTCTTTAACATACTTGTTTTGTAAAAACTGACCGATAACTGCTCTTTCCTGGATGACAGTTGTGTAAGCTGAAGCTCACAACTGTGACAGTGAGTATTTCTCTGAGGAAAGAAAGGGCAGGGAATACCCAAAAAGCTAAGCCTGTCACCATGCTGAAAAGTTTCTTCAGGAAAGCACTGGGTATTTTGTTTGAATTTTTTTTTTTTCATTTATAAATTAATACTCATGTGTTTCACTTGACACTTTCTTCATTCAGGATTATACACGGATTTTTACAAATTACTTTATTTCTGTACGAGAATTTTAGATTGGACAAGAATTTACTCAGCAAGCAGCCAGCTTTGGCTAACTGCACAGCACATAAAACTATTTTCTCCAAAGGCACTAAAAAGGGTTTTTTCTAAATGACAATGTTTCTTTGCTGCAAAAACACTATCAATGGCATGAAACATGAACTAGTGAAGTAAAAAGAAATAACCTTAAGTCTCAAGAACAGCTCAGAAGACAACTCAGAATCAAATTCTTGATTCATAGGATTGTGCCCACACAAGATTTTGCTTCCAAAGCACAGGAGCGTAGAAGAACAAATTTCCTACCTTGAGAAGAAATTACCATGCCTTCAGCATTTTACTATTAGCGAAATACCTCTACTCTGTTTTACTTTTTCTAAAGACCAATCCTCTTTAAATATTGTATAAAAATCAGTCTATAAACAGGAGATATCCTTAAGGATTCAATCAAGTAATAAACCTGGTAGATGAAAGACAGATTAATTAAAATGACAGTACAGTCTCCCTATAACACAGATACAGACTTGTTATGTTGGAGTACCTAATCATAATCAGATTTGGTAATTTGCTGCATCGAAACAAAAAGGAAACATTTTTAGAATTGATCATTCAGTTCATGTCACTTTCATGGAGATTGCTTTCTATTGATCAACATTTAAATAGTAGTTGAAAAGAGAGGGATGAGAAAAGGATAAAAAGTATCTTTACATGCTAAATACAGCATGAACCAATAAGAGCAAAATAAATTAGATCACTACAGCCAAACCAACCCTGTGCATGCGCTTGCTGTAATGAAGATCATTATGAATGAACGAGATGGTTCTTCATGCTTCAGTCATAACAAAAGGAGAGTTTTAAAAATTAATTTAGACTTTAATCTGCTCAAAATGAAGTTTGCCATGCAGCAATTAAAGCCTGTGAGAAGCTGAACCATTGTCAGCTTTACAAAGATAAACGCTGGTTTGTTTCCTGAACAATATTTCCACGTTTCCTACCTGTGGGTTCCAGCTGGGGTCGAGTTTTTTCACTGCAGCAACGTACTCTTGCATAGCTTGGTGAGGGCTGGTATCTCCCAGGGCTTTCCAAGCCTCCCTAGGAGCAACAGCAAAACATCAGTGAGCCCCTTGGAGGCAGCACAAGGTGTTTTTATAGAGACATCAGTGGAACACAGTGAACAGATTCATCAGAATCCTTTCAGGGCATGCAAAGCCATCTTTCACTCAGCTTGAAATGGTCAACTTTTCTCTGAGGCCATGAATGGCCACTGTCAGCACCGCTCTGTTGTGAAAGGATCTTTCAGGGGATCCTGATCCAGGCTGGAGCACAGTTTGTGTTCACAGAGCTCCAGCTTTTTTCACATTTCTGTTGTGCGCAGGCCAGTTCTGGATGAAGACGGTAAATACAGGAGGTCTGGTATTTCACATCTGTATCAGGCACAGCAGCAAACATTTCCCTGTTAAACAAAGGGCTATAAAGCCACTTCAGTGGCAGACTCTCCGAGCTGACGTCCCCTAGGTCCATAATCTGTCAACAGATGAGACAAAATGCAACAAAAAGTAGAGCCAGAAATTGCTAGGAATGACAAGGATTTCCTCTTACCATTTCTGCTTTCCCTCAAAATCAAAGAAGCTTGGCTTGGGGGTGTTACAGGTTCCAAGTTTCACCTAAAGAAAAGAAATTTCCTTCTGTCAAAACAAAACAAAGGGGACTTGCACAAGGAAAACGCTGCATTCTGATGGTTTCAGGGTAACTGTGTCACGAGGCCAGAAGACAGGTTTTTTTGGGAAACGACCTCGTCAACCCCATCCTACCCCTACTTTAGCACCTCTGCATCCCTGGGTTTTCTTTGCGTGAGGCAAGGGAAGCAATTTTGTTATGCAGCTCGTTTCTTTTGCATGCATTACCCACAGGGATAACCAGCAAGTGATTTCTCACTAATGTTATGTTTATTACCCAGCCAAATGCCTCATCCCCCACCAGTCTAAAGAAAAATTCTGTTGATTAGGGTTTCTACAGAGACGATTATTCATTAAGGCTGAAATTCGCCTGCTTCCGCACAAAGCTCGAGCAAACAGACTTTGCTTAATTATTTTCAAGGTCCTCTGGAAGGCAAGGGGACAAACCCGGAGCAGAGGAATGCCAGGCAGCTCCTGAATTTGCTCCGAGCCACCTGGCTGCACGGAAGCACTGTGGGAGAGACAAGTCAAGGCCTGAGGAGCAGAGAGGAACCAATCTGTCAGAAGCAAGGCAGAGACTGAAACGTGGAGGGGGTGAAATTAAAAAACACAAGGAAAAAAGGGAACGAGCCAGAAGCCGGGGACAGATATATGGAAAAAAGTGTCATAGCCAGTGTAAAATGGCCTTGGTGCCAGTGGGATTCAGGCAGCTTTCCAGGTGTAAAATTTTTTTAACACAAGGATGATGGGTGAAAGACTAGAAGCCAGAGCTGAACCAGGCTCCAAATGCAGCAGCCCCTGGGAAGCAGTTACCGCACCCAGTCCCCGTAAGACAGGGCACAGCACAGATGGGAACCCCAGGGAGGGAGCACAGGGACGTCCTGGAGGCGGGCAAAGGCTGCTGGATGCACGTTTTGTCAGCCAAGCAAAACCAAACTGCATTCAGCAAATGTTTTATGAAATATGCTCAACTGTTCAGGCAGGTGAAGTGCTTAAATCAACTAACAATTCTTCACCTTAACAGGGTGGGGATTTTATGCTGAGGATGGAATCATTAATCAGGCTTTAAGGAGAGCATGCCCATGGTGAGAGATATTTATTAGTTACACCATGTTTTCATTTAAAGTGTTAGAGGATATGAGTGACTGTAACTGAAATTAATTTTCTGTACATCTGACTGTCTCCCAGCGAGCAATTCATCCAAATTAGAACATCTTAGCTGGCCTTTAAAGCAACATATTGCATTTCACAGAGAAATAGGAGAATAGGCTAGCAACAGTTAAGTTCTATAAATCAGTCACAAAATTCATGTAGTCTAAAAGTTTTTTTCTATGCTCTGAGGTGGATTGGACCACTTGTTTCAAAAAGCAAAACAAACAGGGGAATAAAATGCAAATTCATTATCTGTATGGAAAACGCCTGCTTGGCAATTCTTTAGTTCAACAGCCAACCTGCAAAAATTGGCCGAGATAGATTAAAAAAAAAACCAACCTGTTTTAATATTAATTTTCCACTGCCATCATCAAAACACGACAGCAGTTTCCTCTCTGGAGGTTTGGCACTCAAAGACTGTTCTAGCATTGGGGAAGACTGTTAGTAACATCGGTAGTAACACAAATCAAGGAGCAGTAGTTAAATTTCATCCATCAAGAGGGGGGAAAAGTGCACTTGTGCCCTGCTTGCTATTTTAAGATATATTAAAAAGGCTTGCAGTGGTTTTGTCGGAAAGAATAAAAGACAAGATTTAGGCTCCTCTCTTTTCTCCACAATGCAGGAGAAACCAACCAGGAATTTAACATAAGAAGGGACCCGAGCCCAACAGCTGAGGAAGGGCAGTTAAACGTGCCAATGCTGACAAAAAAGACAAAATTTTGTGCAGGACTCGGTCCTCCTGCTACTTCCCTAGAGGACCTCAAAAGCTGTTTCACTCCGTAGCCAGCACAAACACAAGGGCCTGTATTAGTATTTTAAATTAAGACTTTCTCATTCTGTGTCCAGAAAATAATTATTGAAGGTCTCTAGGGTGCTGACTGGTCACTTGATGCTCAGCTCTCCTCATTTACAGTTCATCAGCTGCATTAAAAGAACATGACAGCCAGAATGCATTAAAAACTTCCTAGTATTGCTTCTGCATGCAGAGTTGCCCACAGAAGTCGCAATGACTCATGAGTCACACAAACATGACCCAGGCAGCCCCAAACAGGCAGTGTCTGCAGTCATCTCCATCTGTGGCCAAAATAAATTTGGAAACCTCGGATGAGGCCTTCACCTGAGAGCTGAAGGTCAATGACATTCAGAAGAGGGAGAGATACTCGGAAATGTGTTAATGCTGTACACCATCCCCATACAACTTCAGCTGCTGCTCCACACTGCGAGAAACCTTGAGATTCTCCTCACACGTTACTCCACGACCGGTTTCCCCTCCCTGGTGGTGGTGAAATGGCTCTTTGCTAATTTTTCTGCCAATATATTTATACAGCAGGGTGTTCCAGCCAAATATTCCTACCTGATTGTAAATCTTGTAAGGTGAATTGTATTCGCAGCCTCCCTATGGAGCAGTAACAGGAACAGAACCTCCGTGGACAGCAGGACTAAGCTCTCACTGTACACAAGTCAAGTAAGCTAAATTTCTTTTCCAAGACAGCAACTCCTGCCTGTTCCTGCCCACAGCTCTGTCCCAACCCATGGGAAAGCCCTGACTGAAAACGGGGTGTAAGGAAGGACAAGCAAACACCAGCCACAGAAGGGGTCATGGTAAGCAAGGGACTGCATGTCCCAGAGAGACAGAGAGTGACATTGGCAACAACCAAGTCAGGGCTGTCACACGGTTCCATGCAAAGGAAGCTGCAGGCAGAAATTCCTGTGTTCAGGGCAGGTTTCTGCCATCACATTCCACAATATTGGAAAGACATCATGCAAAATCGGTATTATATTCTCGAGCCCACGCTCGGAGACCGTGCGAGCCCCATTTTGCCACCAGCACTGGACTTCCCGCATGCCAGCACCTCCCAGCATTTACGTAGACACATCCTCCTCCAGGCAGGGCAGTTTTCCCAGTCCCATAATTTCCAGCAAGTTCTGGATTCCCTCCCCTGTCTAAATCACCACTACTACACTGGTGTCCATTACTGCACCTTCTGAAGCTCAGATTTTTACATCCTCAACACGACGGGCAAGCGCTCCCTTCACTTCCCCGCTACAGACACAAGGCCCAGACGAGTGATTTGCCCAAAGCCACACGGAAAGTAGTGGAAGGAAAGACAAATCGGTCCCAGCCCAGAGCCTTACGGACTAGTCTGTTCTTCCTCCTGTTGTGGGGCAGAGTCATAAACTCAGCAACATCTTCTAAAAACCTCACTGGAGATGACAACTAAGCAATTCCCTTATTTTCAAGTCTCTGACACATAAACAAAATCAGAGAGAAAAGTAATAAAATCCTGAAATGGCCTCCAATAAAAGGTAATAAAATTCCAGGAAAATGCCTATATACCCAAGCAGTTTGAAATAAATAATATACAGTATTTTAACAGAGAGCTCAGCTGTTACTGTCACCTCTTTTATGACGGTGCTGTTATCTTAAATCAAAGCCTTTAGTGACACAAAACACTAAACTGGGAAAAGACAAGGATGCCAAATCAAGGACAGTGGACAGATCTGAGTCAGCGCCTTTTGTGCGCCAGCAATTCCACCGTCCACCGGGGTAATTTATTAGCAGCTCATTATGCATCCTGATATGGTTCTGTAATTAAATACAGAAAACTTACATTAAGTGCCCTCGTTTTGATTTAAAGCACAAAATGCCGCAAAACTTACAGTTAGCAGGGCATAATCCTGCGGTAGCTGTGCTAGCAAACCTCTCCCATCTCCAGTGCCAGCACTACGCTTCCAGGCACCCCGTAACAGGGATGGCACCTTTCCGAACTGGGAAGGCACAGAAATCCAGGAGCCAAGCACAGCCTGAAACCGAGGAGCACAAAGGCACTTGCTGTCGCATCCTGCTCGGTCAGGGACATGGGAGAAGGACACAGAAGTGCCCTGTTCTCCTCAGTGGAAGGCAGCTGGAAATCCGTGCTGACAAAGTGTTAATTGTCAGCTTTTCCTGACTTGCATTGAAACTCTTGTGGAACAGCTTCTGATTTTAGCAATTTTTACCATTAAACCCCTTATTGGTTTTACAGAGCTAACACCAGGAAACCCTCGGGAGTCTGCGGACAATCACGAGCTGAAAAGCAAGCAACCCCTTCCCGTTTCCACCCAGGACAGTCACAAAGTATTTGAAACAGAGCAAAAAATAAAGACGTTATTTCCAACAAGCATCCTGAGAATACAGACAAAAAATAACCTTTTTCATCTCATCCTGGCCACTGTAAAATTCTCCTAGTATTTTTTTTTTTCTACACTCCTTTTTCTTACAAGGGAACGAAAAACCTGGAGACCTGTTTAAGCGCTAAGCACAATCTGAAAACAAAACCTCACGTGACCAGCCTGCTTTTAACATAATTACTGGTCCACAAACCACAGCCTGGGAGCCGCCAGCTTAGAGGATAATTAAATATTGCACTAAAAAATTGAGATCACTCATACACGGCAGCAGTAGGACGCAGGTAATCCATGTGGGAGGAGCGCATATGGAAGATGCGCACACCCAACTTTGTCTGTTTGTCCAAATGAGTGGGATTCAGTTCTCAAGCTGAGGCAGCACCTCTTGCCACACACCTGAGCCACAGAATCATAGAATGCTTTAGGTTGGAAAGGACCTTAAAGATCACCTAGTTCCAACCCCCTGGCATGGACAGGGACACCTTCCACTACGCCAGGTTGCTCAGAGCTCCATCCAGCCTTTACTTGTAGTTTTACTCTTTCATCTTCCGGGTGTAACTATACTTACAGTTTTCTGTTTCTCCAAGGTAAGGGATTGTTACAGTCCTTTGCAACCGGTGCTTTTTTCGGTTTGTTTTATGTAACTTCTCGCGCAGGAGCAGGAAGAAGTTACATTGTGTACTCTGGTAGGATGCATCCTATCGCTTGCTCAGTTCACAGGGGCTGAAAAGGGAGTTGTGTTCAAGGTCACAACCGGCAGCAACCAGCTCAAGTTTCCTAGCCCACTCTCAAGCCCTCCACGGACAGATCTGCACAGGCACGTCCTTTGTGAGGCCCCCGAAGATGCAGTGCCCACCCCGGGACATCGGCGCAGATCCCGCTGTCTCCGCCAGGGAGATGGGCACTGCGCACCACTCCTCCATCCTCATCCCCCAGCGGGCACAGGGAGCTGGGCAAACACAGCCGTGGCAGCGGGATTTACCAGTCAAAGAACTCCGCAAAGCCTCAGCGACGCTGACGGGCCACCAGCCTGCCCGAGAGCTGCGCTGCCAACGGCAAGGGACAGATCCTCCACACCAATTTCGGCCACCGTGGACTCTGCTGAAGCCAAACCAACGCCACAGAATCATTAAGGCTGGAAAAGACCTCCACGATCATTCAGTCCAACCTTTGGCCAAACACCACCATTCCTACTAAACCATATGGCAAAGTGCCGCATCTGCTTGGTTTTTGAACACTTCCAGGGATGGAGATTCCACCACTTCCCTGAGCAGCCCATTCCAGTGTTTTCCCACTCTTTCAGGCAAGAAATTTTTCCCAGTATCCAACCTGGACCTCCCCTGGCACAACTTGAATCTGTTTCCTGTCGTTCAAAGGATGCAGGGTCAGGGCCACCCACACTGAGTGAGGGTGAGAGGTGAGGAACAACAACCAGGGTGATGGATTTACAGAATCATGTGGTCTGGAAAAGACTTTTGAGATCACCGAGTCCAACCTTTGACCGATCACCACCTCGACGACCAGACCATGGCACTAAGAGCCACGTCCGGTCGTTTCTTAAACACCTCCAAGAACAGTGACTCCATCGCCTCCCTGGGCAGCCCCTTCCAATGCCTGACCACCCTTTCAGTGAGGAATTCTTCCTGATGCCCAACCTGAACTGCACCTGGCCCAGCTTAAGGCCATTTCCTTTTGTCCTGTCACTTGCTACTCGGGAGCAGAGCCCGACCCCCACCTGGCCACAACCTCCTCTCAGGTGGTTGTAGAAAGCAACAAGGTTCCCCCTGAGCCTCCTTTGCTCCAGGCTGAGCCCCCCCCAGCTGCTCTTCACCAGACTTGTGCTCCAGACCCTTCCCCAGCTCTGTTACCTTCTCTGGACAGGCTCCACCACCTCAATGTCCTTCCTGAACTGAGGAGCCCAAAACAGAACCCAGAGTTTGAGACGCGGCCTCACCCATGCCCAGCACAGGGGTCGGTCACTGCCCTGGTCCTGCTGGAACTGAAAATGTCTGTTCTCCATGTTATTTACCACCGGTCACGCTTCGGCTGATACAAGCTAGGATGCCCTTGGCCTTCTTGGGCTCATGTTCAGCTGCTGTCGACCAGCATCTCCCGGTCCTTTCCCGCCGGGGCACTTCCCAACCACTCTTCCCCCAAATTTGGCGGGGCTCCGTCCCACCGGACTCCATCCGCCTCCCCCGCAGGTGCAGCCGGCGCTGTCCGGAGGGAGATATCCCCGCTCCCACCGTCGCCCGGGACGCAACTTTCCTCCTTGGCACCGGTGCCACATTTTGGGCCGCAGCCCCGCAGGCACGTGGCCCCGGGGGAGCCCCGAGCCCGGCCCCTCGGGCACCGCAGCGGCCTCGCCCCCCACGCCGGCCCGCCCGCCCG
>VZTA01026990.1:1132633-1146640 GCA_013398855.1 Mohoua ochrocephala
CTCGGTACGCGCGCCCGCGCCGCCCGCGGGAAACGCGCGCTGCGCACGAGGGTTCCGGGGGCCGCGGGTCCGCGTGTCGGCGAGCGGCGACACGACGCGGAGTCACGGATTCGGTTCGGCTGGGAAAGACCGCCAAGATCATGGAGCCCAAACGTTCCCCCAGCAGCACCAACATATTCACCACTAAACCATGTCCCCAAGTGCCACATCCACGCGTTTTTTGAGCGCTTACAGGGATGGTGCCTGCCCTGGGCAGCCTGTCCCGAGGACTCACAACCCTCTCCGTATGAAAACTTTCCTAGTATCAAATCTAAACCTCCCCCGCCGCAACTTGAGGCCATTTACCCTCATCCTGTCGCTTGTTACCTGGGAGAAGAGGCTGACACTGAGCTCATTCCACTCTCCTGTCAGGGAGTTGTAGAGAGCGAGATCTCCCCTGAGCCTCCTCAGCTCCCGCAGCCGCTCCTCACCAGACTCGTGCTCCAGACCCTTCCCCAGCTCTGCTGCCCTTCTCTGGACTTGCTCCACCACCTCAATGTCCTTCCTGAACTGAGGGGCCCAGAACCGGACACAGGACTCAAGGTGTGACCTCACCAGTGCCCAGCACAGGGGGAGAGGTTAAGGGGGTGGATCCTACAGCCCATCCAGTCCCAACCCCGCCATGGGCAGGGACACCTTCCACCATCCCAGGTTGTTCCAAGCTCCATCCAGCCTGGCCTTGGACACCTCCAGGGATGGGGCAGCCACAGCTTCTCCGGGCAGCTCCTCCCGCGCCCTCAAACCCCCTTTGCGCCTGGCTGCCGCCCGCGTCCCCCGCGGTCCCGTCTCGGGGCTGCCGCCGTCGTCTCCTCCTCGTCATCACCACCTTCCTCCTCCTCCTCTTCCTCCTCCTCCTCTTCTTTCTCCTTCTCCTTCTCTTTCTCTTTCTCTTCCTCTTTCTCTTCTTCCTCCCGGGACCACGGGAGGGCACTCGCGGGCCGCTCCGGGCCGGTCCCGGCGGGAGCGGGGCGGCGGATGCCGCTGTCAGCCGGGATCCTCCCGGGACACGGTGCCCGCTGTCAGCCGGGATCCTCCCCTGCACCCTTGTCCCGGGGGGAGAACCCTCCTCTCCGCGGTGCCCGGGATCAACAGGGATGCTCCCGGGACACGACGTCCGGTGTCAGCCGGGATGAACTCGGGACACGATGTCCGGTATCAGACAGGATGAACCCGGGACACGATGTCCGGTATCAGCCGGGATGAACCCGGGACACGATGTCCGGCATCAGACAGGATGAACCCGGGACACGATGTCCGGCATCAGCCGGGATGAACCCGGGACACGATGTCCGGTGTCAGCCGGGCGGCTCCCGGGGCGCGGTGCCGGGTTCCCAGGGGTGACCCTGCCCTGCCCGGGGGTCCCGGCCAAGAGCCATCCCAAAGGCGGTTTATATTTATCCCGGTATCTGCTTCGGGCGGAAAGTTTCCCTCTGCCGGGCACAGCTGTCGAGTTCCTTCCTTCCTCCACCCCCGGCCGCGGCGAATGGCAGCCCCGAGTCCCCCGGGGAGCCCTCGGCCACC
The DNA here is from genome assembly GCA_013398855.1 of Mohoua ochrocephala. Classification (NCBI taxonomy): domain Eukaryota; kingdom Metazoa; phylum Chordata; class Aves; order Passeriformes; family Acanthizidae; genus Mohoua; species Mohoua ochrocephala. Next base: position 1,134,194 of record VZTA01026990.1, read on the forward strand.
CCGCAGCCCCCGACCCGCTCCGTGCTGCCGGGGCTGCGAGCTGGGGGTCTCGGTTTAGGGGTCTCCGTGTCACCCCGAGGTACTGGGTGATGGATGAGGCTGAAGGTGCTTCTCGCACATGCCCTGGTCCCTCCCGGCCGCATCCCACATCCCTGACAGAATGTAAAATATCCTGAGCTGGAAGGGACACACAAGGATCACCGAGTCCAACTCCTGGCCCTGCACAGGACACCCCCAAAAATCACACCCTGTGCCTGAGCGTGTTGTCCCAATGTTTCTTGAATTCCGTGAGGCTTGGTGCTGTGACCACTTCCCTGGGGAGCCTGTTCAGTGCCCAGCCACCCTCTGGGTGAGGAACCTTTCCCTAATATCCAGCCTAAACCTCCCCTGACACAGCTCCATGCCATTCCCTCAGGGCCCGTCACTGGGATGCTCCAGCTTGCCGCCTTGGCTGTGCTGGGGCTTTTTCCCTGCTAAGTAAAGCCTCTGGCACCCAGTGAGGCTGTGAAGAGAGTAAGAGGATAAAAGCCAGCTTATTCCTGCCTCTCATGGAAGGTTTTTTTTTTCCACAGATCCTGCATTTTCCTCTGCAAGCCCCTGGATGGAAAAGTGGGTGCATGCATTGCTCACAGGCTGCTGAACGGAAAATGTTGGCTTTTATCCTCTTACTCTCTTCACAGCCTCACTGGGTGCCAGAGGCTTTACTTAGCAGGGAAAAAGCCCCAGCACAGCCAAGGCAGCAAGCTGGAGCATCCCAGTGACGGGCCCTGAGGGAATGGCATGGAGCTGTGTCAGGGGAGGTTTAGGCTGGATATTAGGGAAAGGTTCCTCACCCAGAGGGTGGCTGGGCACTGAACAGGCTCCCCAGGGAAGTGGTCACAGCACCAAGCCTCACGGAATTCAAGAAACATTGGGACAACACGCTCAGGCACAGGGTGTGACTTTTGGGGGTGTCCTGTGCAGGGCCAGGAGTTGGACTCAATGGTCCTTGTGTGTCCCTTCCAACGCAGAACATTCTATGTTTCTGTGGTCACTGAAGCACCTGGACATAGCCATGCAGGGCCACCAACACTGTCCCACAAGGCCACCAAACCACGGCACTGTCCCTGCCCCTGCAGTGGGATGAGTGTAGTTACACCGCAGCCCTCCATGGAAAGGGAGGGGTTCCCTGCACCTCAGCTTGTCCGAGCGGGCTGGTGGGCCCCAGTCTCTGCTCAGCATCAGACTGGGGACAGATTCAGCTGTGCCAGGGCCAGGAACGTGCTTGCACACACCCACTCTTCCCCTAGTTGCTTTCTGTGGGGACAAAGGGCACCCTGCTGGTCTCTGGCCCCCACAGCCTCCTTGCCTATGCAGGGGGGAGGAAGCCCTGCTTTGAACCGGGACGGGAGAAAAAGGCTGAACCAACGTGGCTCTGCCACTTGCAAATGAAGAAATGTACCTCTCTATACACACCTGACTAACACCCAGCCTCGTGAACAAACTGCAGTATCTACAGCGACTCGTCCTCCCACGGCCCCCCGGCAGCCCCGTCCGGCCCCATCCAGCGGGCTGTGCCAGCCCGGGCACCCCACTCGGGCCGGCCCGAGCCTGCGGGCGCTCCGCGGGCAGCCAGGCGGGCTGGCAGGGGGAACCCGCTCGGAATAGCTCGGGAAAAGCGCTCGCAGCGAATGAACTGGAGCGCACAGCCTCCGCACGCTCCCCGGCGCGTCTCCATGGTGAGAGAGGCCTCCCTGCCTCGCCGGGCTCCTTCTCTAGAGCAGTCACGGCTCCTACCAGCTCTCCCTCACTTTTTCCTTGCCTTTCTTTTTTTTTTTTTTAAAGGGGGCCTGATCCCTCCTCCCACCCCCTCGCTCTGGCAGGCGTGGGAGCAGGTTTGATGCAAGGCGCCCGTGGAGGTTTCGGGAGCCCGGCATGGGAGCGCTGAGGATGGGGCTGCTGGGCTCAGACACCCTGCACTTGCTCTGCAGGGTGAGGTGGATGTGGTTGCTGGTTCCCAGCAGCCTGGGAGAGAGCAGGATGGGAGCTCAGGGGATGCCAGTGCCAATGCCCTTGTGCTGGATGCACCAACTACCCCCCGCAAGCGTGAAGCAGCGCAGGGCTGGGGGAACTCCCAGCCATCCCAGTAGGAGCCAGGTCAAATTCAGCCCGTTCCCCCAGCCCTGGGCTGCAGAGCACACAAAACCAGAAGCGTTACGAGCACCAAGTGGTAAAAAAAAATCGTGCAGGAGCTTTGCATGGGCTGCGTGTGTGGGTCTGCCCTAGGTCCCACGCTGGGACAGCAAAGACACAATAACAGGCTGTGACCAGCAGTGCCAAGCAGGGAAAAAATATCCCTGCATAATTATCATATCCATCGTGCTGGTCAGCCTGGAGACCTGTCATTGTCCCTGTGCACAGGGCAGAGGCCACCACACACACCAAGCCCCGGCCAGTCTGAAAGCGACATCTGAAAGGATCCCTTCCAGCTAAGCTGTGATTACTGGTTTTTTTTTCCCACAACAAAAGGAGAAAGAGGCATTTAAGAGCTGGTTCGTTTGTAGACGTGCCTTTCGCTGTGGGAGACACCTGCCTCTGGAGGAGGAGCAGGCTGGGGGTGTGCGGGCCTCCCGAGTGGCACAGGGAGCCGGGGGAAGCCCAGGCACGTTCCCCTCCCGTGGCACAGCCCCCAGCACACCTCGACCCGGCACGTGTCACCCCTGCTGTGGGCAGAGCTGCTCCTCTGGTTAATAAATGTCCCCTCCTGTCCCCTGAGCTCCTCCAGGCTACCCATTGCATATGTCCTCATCTTGCCACTCCTTTTCTTCATCTCCCTCATTGTTTTTTGGGAGATTTGCTCCCTGCACCTGTGTCTCAGGGGGAGAACCCTCCTCTCCATCGTGCCTCCCACCATCCCCATGCCAGGGCATGGGAGAGACCGAGATTCACTTCTGACTGAGCCTTTGCCTTTGCCAAACATCTCCGTAGGGCACCGCTGAGCCCTGTCAAAGCCGAGGACCCCCCTGCCTTGCCTGCATATGGAGCCTGGAGCTGCGTGGGTGGCAGCTGCCTGCCAAAGCCATTTCTTGGCAGAACACGAGCGTAATGGTTGAGAACTTTTTCCCTGGCCCCCAAGATCACAAAGTCCTCACCGTGAAAACCCAAGCTGTGCTGCCAGTTCTGGGCAGGCAGCGTTCCAGTGCGATGCTTTTGGGCTCCAAGCTCTACCCCACCTTCTCTTCCATGCTGCTTCCACCTCCTCTGCGTCCCGCACCCAGAAGGTCCTTGCCCTGCTCTAGTGGCTCCCCAAATCCCGCATGCCCCGTGCAGAAAGCAGAACCCGGAGCACAGACCCTCCCTGCGCTGAGCAGAGCTGCCCTCCCTCCCTGCCTGGAGCCCGGGAGGAGCGCTTGCGTGGGGCTCAGGCTCATCAGGCAGCGGTGGGGCAGAGTGTGCCTGTCTCAGCCTGTGATTTCCATCTGCAACATGGATTTTTCACATGTGTTGCTACACATATATATCACAGCACCTGGCTCGCCTTCCCCCCTGCAGCGGGACAGGGAGGGGGGGACACAGCCACTGACCGCTGCCCCTCTCCTCTGCACGCTCGCTGCTTTAGCAGAGAGACAAAAGCCCCTGCTCGTTGTTCACCCCGTGTGTCCCCTCTGAGCAAGGCACAGCAAAAGCACGCTCTGCTCAGGGTTTTTGGGAAGCAACACCTGCTGCGAGAGCTGTGCCCCCCCCGTCCCTGATGAGGGACGTGATGTCCATGAAATGGAAATGGAGTCACAGGCAACAGGAAACCAAAATTCAATACTGGCTAGGGAAGAAGTTGAACAAAGAACTGAGGTCTCTGCCCCGGCATTAGCAAGGCCTCCCTCACATGCATCACCTCCAAGGAGTTTGGCTCCGTTGCACATTTTCCCTGCATTTGTTACAGCAGCAGGGACATTTGTTTGGGTATAATAAAGAGAGTCTGGGAGAAAAATGTGTAATTAGCACATCCATCATATAGGTTTTTTAGCTATCAATAAAACATCGATCCCCTCCTTCCATAAATTCCTGCGCCGTGCTGAATACAAATCAGCAGGAATGCATAACCCCCCTCAGAAGTGCATAAATCTCCCTTCTCCTGGCATATCATTAAACCTCTTAAGCACTGATGGAAAAACTCCTCTGGCAGGTGCTGAGCACTGATTCCCAAGAGTGCCCGAAGCCCTGCTGGGCTGCCATCAGCACCAGAGTGGTTGCAACACAGAGACTGGCCAGAGGTTCAAAGGTTGCAGCTGGAGCTGTGCAAATAGTGGGTCTTTCAGTGGAGAGAGGTGTCTCAGCACTAAATCTTTTTGGTTTGGGGCAGCCAGAATAAATGTCGCGTGTATTCTGTTTTCTAAATGGAAATGAAAAACGTAGGGAGAAACTTCAGTTTGGTTGACCCAGAGTGTTTTGCTTTGTGTCAAGCAAACACAAAAATCTTCATTTTTGTTTCACTTTATTCAGCCTCCTGTTTCTTCCATCCTATTTCCCATCTTGATTTTCTTTTTTTTCAGCAGGAAAGTCTGTCCATTTGACCCAGAGAAAAGGAGGCTCAGGGGAGACTTTATTGCCCTCTACAACTCTCTGAGAGGAGGCTGTGGCCAGGTGGGGATCAGTCTCTGCTCCCAGGCTGCAAGCGACAGGATGAGAGGAAATGACCTCAAGCTGCACTAGGAGAGATTTAGGTTAGATATTAGGAAAAATTTCTTCAGGAAAAGGGTTGTCAAACACTGGAACAGGCTGCCCAGGGAAGCGGTGGAGTCACCACGCGACAACCACAGCAGAGCCCTCAGCTGTGAAACAAACCCCATGGTGCTACTCACTGAAAAGAGCAAAAGAAAAAGTCTCTTCTTACTAGTGGGGTTTTTCACTAGGATTGTGATGAAATTTAGCTCACTTTGGACGTTTCAGTTCCCCTGAAACTGCGTGGAGAAGACAGAGCTGAGGTGTTCAGCAGGAAAGCCCAGTTGAGTTTGGGCTGCCTCAGGGCTGCCACCTCCACGCTCCCCTGGCTCTTGTCAGCTCCCCCTCGGCTCACAGCGGGTGAGTAATGGCTTTGTTTGTCACTGCCCTGTCACTGCGAGACCATGATGTCCCTCACATTCCTCTCCACCTCCCCAGGCAGGGTTCTCTGCATCCCTCTGGGACCCAGCTCCCAGATTCCCTGGCAGCTCCCCGGCCTCTGCGGCTGCTGGCCCCCCCAGTGCTGACCCGCCTGGAACGCACCGAACACCTCACGGGCAGGAGATCCCGTCCGTGGTGTCGGAAAGAAGCGCCCAGCAGCGATCCTCCTGGGATGCTGCCCTCACCTGCCCCCCACTCTGCGCTTCTCTGGGGCCACCAGGAGGGTTTCTCCCCGCTGAGTGCTCGGACCTGCTGCTCGTCCCTGGGGAGCCCCCGTCCTGCCCACGGAGACGAACGGCAGCTGATGAGCTTTCCTTACATCCTGCATCCCTCCCCAAACCCTCCTTACTGGGGTCACCCCCCCCATCCTACGTTCTTCCCTGGAGCCCTCCCTGAGCACTGCCTGTGCGTGACCGGGTGCTCTGGAGCAGGAATGCAGCTCTGGAGAAGCTGCTTCTGCTGCCGGCTCCGCTCTCTCCCAGCGCGGAGCGGTGGAAGGGAGCGCCTGTAATTGCAGCTGTCAGGAGCAACAATCACAGCGCTGCCATTATAAATGGCTCCAGCCCGACTTTTACTTACAGATTTCCCTCACGTGATGCCACGAACCGCACAAGATAAAACCAGCACCACGGAAAGGCAATTGCACCTTCCAGCTCTGGAGGAGGGGGATTTATGGCTTGTTTCGGCTGTGAAACGGAGCAGGCAGGGCTGGGGCTGCGGGTCAGCATGCCCTGCTGGGGCAGGCTGGGCTGGTTCAGAGGAAGGGGACACCCAGTGTCCCCCCCCACACGGGGGGGAGCCCGGCTGCCAGAGCTCCTGCCCATTCAGTGGTTCCTGTTAGCAAGGGAAGAGTTTTAGGCTGATTCCTGCCAGTCCTTTAAACTCGTGATGACGTCTGGAGCCAGAGAGGACCTGCAGGGCACGGGGCTCTCAGGCTGTGAGGGTGACCCTTGCCAAGCCTGCTGGCATTGCTCGAGGGCACTGAGAAACGCCGGGGGGGTTCCACACGCGTGTGGTTTGCACCGGGGCTGATTTTCACGGTGAGGACAACACCGGGCTGTGTCCTGTCCACGGCTGCCATCGGAGATCAGAGCTGCTCTGCTCCCAGCACAGCATGGAGCTCCCAGCAGGGACTCAGCCCAGAGCTAGGATGGGAACCCACCCGATGTGCTGCCCCTCACTCTCTGCCCTGGTGGCACAAGGATCTCTGGGACATGTCCCCACTTGCTTTAAATGATTCTCTCCGATCTGACGCCTGTCCTGAGGCTGCAAGACCTGGAGCTGCATGTTATGGCACCTGTGGGTGGTTCACACCCAGCCCTGGTGCACGAGGGAAGGACCCGGAGATATGGGATTCCTTCTCCAGGCCAAATGAGACTCTCCATGGAGATACAGCCAACCTAATGCTGCCCCAGGAGATGTCCCAGCAGACTGGAGCACGACATCTGGCACCTGCGACCCACTGGGGGCATCAGCAGGAGCTGACACCCTGAGGGCGCTCATGATGCAGGGCTCAAGCCAGGCAGGGTCAAGCCAGGTTTGGCAGGAGCAGCTGTTCTTTCCCTAAAACCACAGGATCATGAAGGTTGGAAAAACCTCTGAGATCACTGAGTCTGACCATTAACTCAGGACTGCCTTGTTCACCACTACACCCGTCCCTAAGCACCACATCCACCCATTTTTTGAATGCTTACAGGGACCTCGATTCTACCACTGCCCTGGGAAGCCTGTTCTGGTGCTTGGCCACCATTTCAGTGAAGAAAAGTTTTCCTAATATCCAATCGAAACCTCCTCTGGAGCAACCTGAGGCCATCTCCTCCAGTCCTGTCACATGGGAGAAGAGGTTTACTCCCACCTGGCTATAACCTCTGACCACAGCCCTTGCAAATAGGAATCCTGTGGCGTTTTGTGCACTTTGATAAGGTCCAGAGGTTGTTGAAAAACCCACAGAGCTATGTCAGGATTTCCAGAAACTCCTAGGAAGTCCAGCCAGCTTTAGAGGTCTCTGCCATAGCTATTACCACACACCTCAAGCTCGCTGGCACTCAACTTTCTGTTGCCATTACTGACAGGCTGGATGAGGGACACAGGTTTAGAGCAGAGAATTGCAGTGACACGTCCTCCAGCACGGAGTTCCAGCAGCTCACAGTGCCACACGTGGGCATGGGCTGCTCCCGGCAGGACCCCAGCCGTTGTCTGTCTGCGTCGTGGGGGTGGCACAGGAAAGAAGGGTTCCACCAGCCTTTTAGTTGTGCTTGTGGCAGCTCGGTGCCTGCAGCATCGATGCGCCGAGAGGTGCCAAAACCTTGTGTTTCCAACACAGCCTGCTGTGGCTCTGGCATGATGGTGGCATTGGCTGTGCGGCCCAGCAGCAGCAGCTCCGTGCATGCTGTTTCTTGTCCCAGGTCACCTCCCCTCCTGCTGTTTGGTGGGTGCTGCCCTGCTTCCTTCACTCCCCTCATGTGGTGTATTTCCCTGGGGAGGGGCGGGCAGTCAGGATGGCGATGGGGAGGCAGGAGCGTGTTTAACAAGGCAAGTGAGGTTGGGGTAAACAGGACAGGAACGGTCCCAAGGCCACTTGGCACTCTACCAGCCCCTGTGTCCTGGAAAACATCCCGAAGGGATAAGGATCCATGCTGCCCCAGAGCTCGGTGGGGCAATGCTATGGACACGGTGAGGTGCAGCGGGGACAGGCTCCCTTCAGCTTCGGGAGGGGGATTTAGCAGTGGGGCAGGCCCAGGGCTGGATCGGGCAGGTTGGAGGCACTTCCCAGGCTCTCCTGGAAGCAACCCAGGCAGCTCTGGGGCTTGGAGGAAGCAGCTCTTATTTCTTCTCTAATTTTAGACCTTTTCGGGGTGTTCAGTTTTCTCAACCACTGGTCAGCTGCTGTCTTCTCACACCAAGCGCGCGTGCATCAATTAAACCAGGCGCACATACATGGATTGGAAAACATCCAGGAGCAATCACTTACACACCAGGGAAGGGCGTGAAACCCCCCATCTGCTCCCGGATTGAGGCAGCACAGCGAGTCCCCAGCCCAGCCAGTGCTGGCACAGCTCCCAGGGGCTCATCCCCCCGTGGCACTGGGGCAGGCTGCGCTCCTGGAAGCCACATGGCAGGGGCACCGAACCGCCTGGGCAGATGGGTTATTTCGGATTCCCTGGCTGAGTTTCCAGGCAGGATGCTGCTGTGACCTCAGCAGAGCGGAGGGGACACGTGTGAGCCGCGAGGAGCTGCCGCCTGCTCGTGGCCGTGAGTCAGCCCGGGAAAGGTCACCCAGTGCAGAGGCAGCTCCGCTCCCACCGCAGGGCACAGCTCCAGAGAAAGGGAGCTGCTTCCTTCTCCGTGTGTCTGCATCCCTGAGCCTTTCAGTAGCAGCCAAACCTACAGATGGGCTTCCAGTCAGGGCAGTGTTGTTGCCCGACGTTGGGACTTTTAACATCAGGCACGTGGACACGGGATGAGCGATGTTTGGGAAGAATCCTGCCCCGGGGAGTGCAGGGCAGGTGACATGCAAGCCCAGCAGGGCATGGTTACTGCCCATAGAGCCACATCCGCATGAGCTGCCCCAGCCCTGGGGCTGGCTGTTGGGAATTTCGAGTCCTAAATCCACCTCTGTGACGGACTCAAGTCCCAGCAGATCAAATTCAGCCCATGGGTAAATTGACCCCGCTGCATCCCAGGCGGAGGGAGGCACGGCCCCTCCTGGCAGGTGTCACCCTGAAACAGGGACAGAAGCATCATTTTACCCTTCTTGGAAAATCTGCAGGAGCTGCCAGGGAAGAGGATGGATGGGTACCAACATCCCTGCCACTGGAATCAGATCAATCCACGGCATTATTATTTCCTGGAAACCACTGCTCCTCCTGGCTAAAAAGAGCTTTCTGCAGGCAGCTCACCTGGGTGTATGAACACCCTGACATCTCCCGGTGGGCTGGGCTGCTCCCGGTCTGACCTCGTGCACTACCTCTTCCCTGGGGTCCGGGACCTCCCAGCTCCTCATCCTCATCCTCTGCCAGCAGGGAGGGGAAATACAAGAAAAATCAATAGCTCCAGCTCAGGCTGCCGGAGGATTTGTGCACTTTTGCACTGGGAAATCTGTTCTATCGACCCCTTTTCTCAAGACCGCCATTGATGGAGCTGGTAATGGGATGGCTCAGGGCTGGCCAGGGGGTGCTGGGGACGTCCAAGTCCGGGGGCTGGAGCTCTATTGATCCTGGAAGTCAGGGCAGCATCTCTTGGTGTGATTTACTCAATTCTCTCCTTGTTCCACATCAAGCTCGCTCCCGACTTGCTTTTACTTCTGTATTTATTTATTCCCTGTCCTCCTTTCCAAGCAGTGGCAGAGAAGCCTCTGGCCATCCCTCTGGAGCAGGAATCACCACATGGGCAGGGCAGAGCAGTGAAGGGTGCAAAGAGCACCCTTGCCCCTCCTGATGCCTCCGCTGTCTCTGCGCCAAGGTTGGGACGTGCTGCTGCTCCCCAAACCCTGGGGCCGGGCATTATTTCTTCCGTTTTTAACAGAGAGATGACTCCATCTTCCCAGATCCCCCTGATGCTGAACGACAAGGGAATTCAGTAAATCACACAACGGTCCAGGCTCAGCACGTCCTGGTCTGCTCACAGGGCCGGGGGAGGTCATGCTCCTAAAGCCCTTCCTCCCATGCCAAACCGAGCCCCTAAATACCCAGGCATCTTAAAATCCTTTTGCCTGAGAAGGAGGTGGGAGGAGGTCCATGGGTTTCCTGCATTGTCTCCTGCGATGGAAAACCCTCCTCTTTGTGGTTTTATGAATGCCAGTAAAGCAAATTTTCCCTCTGCAAGACTCTTTTTTCTAAAGCCTTTTTTGAAGACTCCTTTTCCCCAGCCATGCAGGAGCTTTAAAAGTATAATTATATATTTTTTAAAAATCCCACCATGCTATTTATAAATTATTCTATACATTCCCAACAAAGTAAGTGCCAGACTGCACTGGCGGAAAGCCCACTCCGGCTTCTCCTTGCTGGGTTTAAAAATGCAAATAACATTGCTTCTATGATTTTTTCCTAACTACAACAGCACAGGGGGAATCACAATGCAAACTCTTTCCTGGAAAAGAGAGAGAGAGACAGATGAGGAAAACGTGGCAGCCTGGTGCAAGTGACGTATGGGGAGTGAGATCCAGACCGAAGGCACAGCGACGGGGGTCCAAACCTGAGCTGTGGGGACTGAGATCCAGACCCAAGACCAGGATCGTTTGGGACCAGCATCCCACCTCAGTGTGGCCTGGATTCCCCCTGCCTGCCCTCTGCCCAGCCGTGGGCAGAAGGCAGCAGAGGCAGGCGGTGGTGGCCTTTTCTCTTTCGTTTAAGGCTTCTCCTTGCCCTTTCTCCCTTCCTGCATTCCTCTCCCAAGCCTGGATATGCAGAGCTGGGAGTTTTGAAACCTTTAGAGGAGTTGGAAAGCCCCGAGTTGCAGCAGAGCAGTGAAACACGAGGATGCCAAGTGCGGTCCCAAAGGGTGTCTGATAACGGGAAGCAGGGATTTGCCGATCAGATATTTGAATGGAGCTGTTTCTACAGGGCAACGGCGAGCAAAGAACCCGGCCTCCGCTCTGCCTCCCCTGCTATCATCTGTCTCCGTTTAATGCCAAAAAACCAGCATTTATTGATGTAAAATAAATAAAGGGAAGGGGGGATCACTGGTTGTTTTCCATCACGAAATTTGCCAGCTGTCGTATCAGAAGATATTCATTTATTATGCACCCCAGTATGTATTCCGGGCAATGCCTCCCGCAAATAACAAAGAGAATATTTATTTCCTAATCCCCTTTCCTGCCCCCCGCTGCAAGTTATCTCCGGGAGCCCGACAGCATTCGAAGGGTCGGGGCTGTACAATCCCGGCTCCCGTCGGATCGCGGCGGGAGCGGGCTGAGCCCCGGGCGATGGTATCGGGCACACCGGTTCCTGCCAAGGCGAGGCACTGAAAAGCTGGTGACCTGCGGGATGTAAGTCAAGCTGCGACACGGCGGCGGGCTCGTGCCGGGGTCAGCGCCGGGCAGGCTGCTGAGCGCGGAGCTTCGCAGGAAGGGCACTAAAGCTCTGCTCATTAAAGGGTTTGCTGCAAGTATAATTAAGAGATAGTATCAGCGAGCGCCGCTGTCGCTGCCAGGCGAATCTCAGCTCTCGCAAATCACAGATCCTCGGGCCTGCGACAGGACCCCCATAAATCTCCGCAGCAAACGAGCTCTGAGGGTGTCGGGGGGGGCGATGCTCCAGCAGCTGCTGCCGGGGAAGGGACGTTGTGCTGCCGAGGGCCGGCGGCGGGGATGAGGTCGGCCCTGCGAGGGTGGGAAAAAGCTGAAATCTGTCACCTGAAGTTGTGCCAAAGGTTGGGAGGCTTGAAGGAAACCAAAATTAATCCCGAATGCGGCAAATCCCCAAAATCTAGGAATTGGGGAGGGGCAGGGTTAGGGCCACTGAGAATCCTTGGGATGACCAAGGGTTTCAGCCCCACTCCAACTGGCTGCAGTTTGCTCTCTCAGGCCATGACCTGGTGGGTACCGACCCCGCCAGCCCCAGGGGTGTCTGTATTCTGGGGCAGCCGTGGTCCCGTGCAGGTGGGTTTGCTCCAAGAGCTGCCCTGGGGTCCCTGCTCCCCCCGTGCCAGCCCGGATGTGCGCGGCATTGATGGGCAGTGCACGGGCAAAGGCGGTGGAGATCATGCAACTTTTGGAGACTTTTCCCTTTCCCTTTCCCCTTTCTTTTCCCCTCTTCTCTTTCTTTCCCTTTTCTCCCGGCCTTTTGTGGCCTGTCAGCCCAGCTTCCCTCCTCCCTCAATTCTTACTCTTGTTCTTTCCTGCACTTTCTCCTACTCTTTCCCCCATCTCTGTCCCTGTCCTCTGTCTTTCCCCTCCTTGATCCCTCCCCATGCTGTCACTTCTTTTCCCCCATGCACACCAATCTCCCTGCCACACTTTTCCCCTTCCCACCGCATTCCCATTTCACCTCATCCTCATCTCAGTACCTTCCCATCACATCTCCATACACATCCCATCATATGCCGACGTCATCCCATCCCATTCCTTTCCCCATCCCATACCCTTCCCCATCCATCCCCCTTCCATGTCCATCCTACTACCATCCCTTTCCCATTCCCTCCCTCTCCCATCTCATCCCCGTCTCATCACCTTCCCCCTTCTCATCCTATCCCGTTCCATCCTCTCCCATCCCTATTCCCACCCCCTTTCCATTCCCATCCCCTTCTCATCTCATCCTCATCCCATTCCCGTCTCATCCCCATCCCCATCCCCATCCCCATCCCCATCCC
>VZTA01026990.1:1156621-1201767 GCA_013398855.1 Mohoua ochrocephala
TGACAATGTAGTCTTGTGCTAACGAAACTTTGTAGTCTGATGTTGGAATGTGACTTACTGGACTCGGGTAGGGATATCTAGCATTTCAAGGTGTGCTGGAGTTGCTAGTTGTAAAGTGTTATAATTCAGCATTTTGATTTCTTTATTTTCAGTGCTTGTGTTACAGTGGTGTTCCGTAATGTGCCGTGATGTTTGTGTGTAAACGTATTTGGCAGAGCAAGAGGAGGTGAAGAATAAAATGATATTATATTTATGCTCTTTTAAACACTGTAAGGATTTCAACTTGTGCTTCTGCCTCCTTTGATGCTTTAAAAAGCTCAACAAAAGGAAAGCAATGACTTAAGACAGTTTCCATCAGTAGAACAATATTCTGTTCATTTTTGGAGGGGTTGGGTCTTTTCCTGTGTACTGTAGAGAATATAATCCAAACTGTTTTGAACCACTCCTATTTAAGTCTGCCTGCCTGACCCACCCTTAAGTGGAGAGCAGTTACACTAATTCCTTCACCTTTTGTGCTGGGAATGGGTCAAGACCATTTCTCCATCCCTGTTGCTTATATCCTTCTCCTTTTTAAGCCCTTCTGCCTTTGTTCGTAGAAGCTTTAGGCCAGGCTTAGTGCGTGACTGCACACAAACTGTGCCCAAAATGCTGCTCTAGTCCCTGTCAGAGGAGATGGAGTAAGTTCCTTGCATTTTGGGAGGCAATGTAGTAGCTAGTGTAGGGGCTGGCTGTTGGCCTGCATGGTTCCAGTTTAATATGGATTTTGCAATGGATACTTCTGTGTTATTTTGAGCTTAGCACAGAAACTACAGGGCTGCGCTACTGAAACCCGGCCTCCCAGTATGAGCCTAATATAATCTCATTTTAGACTGGTCTAACTAAAATCCATTTGCTAATTGATCTAGTTGATCACAGACATGCTGCAGAGCTCCAGAGTTGGCTTTGATTTACCTTGCGTGAATTGTGAGCTAAGCTTTGGATAATATATTGGATTGTGAAGACAAGGGAGTTTTGTACAGCAAAGCTGAGGCTGTTCCTGGTTCTTATTCTGCTCGGCTGGATGTGTAATCTGGCATTTGTGAATGAATTTCTCAGATTTCTGCTGCAGGCTGCTTACCATGTCAGTCAATAAAATTTCTGTATAGATAGAAATGCTTCTTATTGCTTAGTAGAATGCTGAAAGCACTTTGGCAATTCTTTAAAACAACGAAAAAAAATGCTCAACCCAACCAAGGCTTGTTGTAAATAATAGGCAAGGCAGGTAATAGGTGAACCATCCATCATGAATAACTTTCTTTGGGTTTGTACTTAGGCATTTTTTGTTTGTGGATGGGTAAACAAACCTAACTTCAGAATGACTCTTAAGTTCTGCAAGTGATCGTTCCTTCTGCAACTTTAGTGGACAAAGTGCTGCTGGGAGGAGGATCTTGGCTCTAAATTGTGCAGTTTATTCTGTGGTTATGCGGTGACCCTTCTCCCTGTGCTCCAGTGAATCACGCCTATGTCTATCTGCTTTTTTCCTATTTTCAGGTAATAAACAGACTGTGATTTTAACAAAAACCTTGTAGATGTGGGTAAGCAAAACCTATCAAGGCTGTATGGTCGGAGGAGGTTGTTTATAGCTGTCCCCTCACGCAGTTGTAAGGTGCTGTGGCTCCCTGTGTTTCATGAGAGTTATTCCAGACCGTAGCATGTCTTTTTTGGCAGTTCCTAGCTGTACACATAGATTTCTTTAATCTGTTCAAAGATACATTTTTTTTTTCCATCCATCTGTCTCCTTTGTCATGACAGCTTTTATATGCCAGTGTTATTCTTCCAGATGCTTCTCATCTTTTTACAAGGCACTCCCCTGATGAAAGCTGCACCATCCTCCCACCTGAGCAACATCTGTACTAAATTAGTGTTCAGTCTGTTAATTCAATCCTGTGCACATCACTGGAAAAGGTATCAAGTGATGCTGGATTCCCAGCTGTACGGTGAGACTTGCTTGGCTTTCTGGAGGGCTCTTTGGAGCGTGTTTGCTTTGTTAGCTGTTTGTTGCGTTCTGCTCGCTGTTACCGGAGCAGTCGGGCTCAGTGGATGCTGCTCCCGTGATATCGCTCACGGCTCCCGAGTCCCCGTGGCACGGCAGCAAGGCCTGAATGCAAGTGTGCCAGGTCAGGCACCCTTTCTTGACCCTAAGATACCTTTGGCAAGAATCTGTGGTGATTTAGAGGTGAAACCCGAGCGTAGCTTTCTTTTCCTCTGAGGAAGAATGTGCAGCACTGCAAAAGCATGAAATTCTGACCTCACCGGGAGCGTGCTGGGGTTTTTTTGTTTTTGTTTTTTTTTGGATTCCTTGTCCTCCCGCTGCTCCCTGTCCCATTTGTCACCTAAGGAGAACAGGTTACTGGACCACTCTTGCTTGGAGTGCTCCCGATTATTCCACTTGGTGAGCAGATATGTCGGCATCTCCCCAAGCTCCTTACGATGCCGCTCTTCTCGGCTGCGGTGGACACGAAAGTGCAGCTGTAAATTATTCATCCTGATTATCTGCTCGAATGGACAGGGGCCACTCTAAATATTGTTTCCTAGGATATTTGCCTTTCAGATATTTAAATTTAACCTCCCTTTAATACTTGTGTAAACAAATATCGTTGTTGTAATATCAGATGGTAGAAGAGCGTCCTGTTGTATCCTCTTACTATGGCGATTACTTAACCCCAATCCTGAATTCCAGCGGCACGTTTCAAACAAGGATCACACTGTTTCAGTGGGGATGGAATGGTGTAGTGGGGTAGGAGTGGGGAGTACGGGTGCTCTAGGGTAGAATTCAAACCCAAAAGTAAGAGGTGGTGTTAAAGTACCATTGATTAGTAGGGGAAGAGCTTTAGTGGTGACAGAGATCCTCTGCTGGTGCCTGTGGTCTTTGTGGTCACCTGTTCGCTCGTGATGGATTAGGAAAGCAAGAGGTGCAAGTTTGGGACATTCTGAGAGTGCCAGTGTTGGCAGCGTGTCCCATGTTATTCCAGCCTTGTTTCTGCTTTCATTTGTAAAGCACTTGCCCTGTTAACTGACAGCTACAAATCTTTAGTTTGGATTTATTTGTGTTACTGAATAAACAAAATAGTATTCTTTAAGGGGATAAATAATCTCGGTGAATAAGTAGGGTGTGGGACATCACATTGTTTTTCTTTCCAAAGGAAGTTAGGAGCCTAACAGTTTTTGTTATATGCAGACATGCTTTGTAGGGTTGATCAAAGGCTTATGATTTGTCTGTATGTATGCAAATGTCTTCTTTTTAGTTCAAAACAAACATTTATTTCCAATTGCACAAGCTTACTTTGTAGCGGGTTGAGGTTTTGTTTACATGGGAATGCTTAAGGCTTCACAGAGTCTTCAACAGAAGTGCCGCACATCAGAAGCAGCCACAAAGAGATTAATGCTTTGTCTTTATTTCACTGTGTTGTCACACACCCATGAGGACATGGGGGTTGGTGTCCTACACCCCAGATGCAGGTCCTTGATTCTGTATAGGCTGTAATTCAGTCTGGAGGCCTCTGTATTTATAATTAGTATGCCAACTAACAAAAAAATAAATATAATCCCATGACGATCCTCTTCTCAGTTGGAGATCTGATGCCAGGTATTGGATTAGCTGTAGAAAAATAGGTTATTAGGCTCGTGGAAAACATTAGCTCCCAGAGTGTGCAAACAGTGGACAGGAGGAGAACTTGGCTGCGTACCAGCATTTAGAGAAGGAGATGATGTCTGGTTCCTCTTCCCCTGGAGCAATAAAATTTGAAAGGTAAACAGTGCATATGGTTGGAGTAGGGTCCAGAGAGAACAGCTGGATGCTCACTAAAATATTTGGAGCACAGATGCCTGTGTGAAAATGTGGAGTACCGTGTGTTCATGTAAAAGTCATTTTGCTGTCAGAAACGGTTCAGTGCTCACAGAGAGTCAGCACAGAGACTGCTTTGTACCAAGCCCCGCCACTTTCTGTGCCTTCAGAGCAGCGCACACCCACCCACGCTGCTGGTGCAGTGACTCCCTCTGAGGTGTTGAGCACCATCAGACTGGATTGTGCTTCACCAGTAACGAGTGTAACATGGATGTGGAATAAAGGTCGGGTTAGGCACAGAGCTGGAGTCACGGAATGGAAGCAGAGAGCGGTTTGGGTTGGAAGGCACCTATAAAGGTCATCTAGTCCAGCCCTCCTGCCATGGGCAGGGACACCTCCCACTAGGCCAGGTTCCTCCAAGCTGTGTCCAGCCCGGCCTTGAGCACTTTCAGGGATGGGGCAGCCACAGCTTCTCTGGGCAGCCTGTGCCAGGGCCTCAGCACCCTCACTGGGAAAAAAACATCTTCCTTATAGCTAATCTAAATTAACCCTCTTTCAGAGTAAACTGTTACCCCCTGTCCTGACGCAACAGGCCCTGCTAGAAAGTCTGTCCCCGGGCTGATGAGTCATGACTGAGTGATTGAAAGTGACTTGGCGATTGTGGAGACAACCAGCCAGCACAAGGTCTGATGTCATTACTGTCCCATAGCCCACAGGTTCTCACGCTGTGGTCTGAGAGTACGTTCAGGGCCTGCTGGTGTGTTCAGGGTCCTGTCCTGCCAGTGGTTGCTGTGACCTCTTTTGGTTCTTAGAAACCACTCGTTTCAGAAAGTCTCCTGGAGCCAGCGGGAGCCTCCCTGGGGCTCTCGGGGTGGTATGGGACCACTCAGAGTACCCAAGAAGGTCACGGGGGGTAGGTGGTTTAGCAAGTTGATCGCCATTTCTTTATGAAGGAAACTCATGATTGCGGTCAGTGGAAATGCTGGACTTCCTCACCCTTTCCATTTGCCCCATGGCCAGCTCGTGGCTGATACTCTGTGTGCACAAGCCTGGAAACTCCTGTTGCTGCTGAGGAAGCCTTCTGCCTTTTCTTCTGCTTTGTGGTGTGTTCTGTGTAACTTCAGCAGCAGCTCAGACGGCTCTGACGCATTCATGTTGCATGAAGAACTCGAGTCCTAAGTGTACCAAAGAACAGGCTCAAGGCTTAGGAACAGGCAGTTAATTGAATCACAGGATATTCTGCGTTGGAAGGCATCCACAAGGATCAAGAGTCCCAACTCTTACCGCTGCACAGCACCATCCCCAAGAGTCACACCCTGTTCCCGAGAGCACTGTCCAAATGCTCCTTGAGCTCTGTCAGGCTTAGTGCTGTGACCACTGCCCTGAGGAGCCTGTTCCAGTGCCGAGCCACCCTCTGGATGAAGAACCTTTTCCTAATACCCAACTTAAACCTCCCCTAACGCAGCTTCAGGCCATTCCCTCCCTGTCACTGGGCACCAGAGGGCGGAGATCAGTGCCTGCCCCTCTCCTTCCCCTCATGAGGAAGTTGCAGACTGTGATGAGTCTCCTTTTCTCCAGGCTGAACAAACCCAGTGACCGCAGCCTCTCCTCATGTGGTTCCCCTCTAGACCCTTCACCATTGCTCTGTAATTTTGTCCTGTGCCCTTTTCTTCTTTACCTCAGCATCCTTTGGTATCAACTGCTGAGAGGCGTTAAATCCAGGATGATCCAAGAGCTGGGTGTAGTGCAGGAGGTGACAATGGAAGCTGGACCTGGCCGTCCAGGCTGGCCCACAGGAAAGGGCTGGACCTAGAGGCAGGTTTCTGTGGCACGTCTGCAAACCTTCTGCTGCAGAGCGGGTGCAGGTGATTCCTCAATGATGTGCGTAGGGTAACAGCAATATCGGAAGTGCTCAGCCGTGCCTTTTGTTTTGCTTTTTCCTTCCTGCATTTGCTTTCCCATACATTAAGATGCCAGTCCGTGGTTAGAGGAATTAACAGTGCTTGTAATTTAGCTGGAATGTGCCAGGTTTCATGTTAATGGTCACAACTCAAGGGCTGGAAAGCAGATTTGCAAAGCTGGAAGATTGACAGCCAGCAGCACTCCTGGGACAGCAGTGAGACATCAGACAGCACAGTGGCTGTACACATGGAGAGCACTGCACATGTTTATGCAAGAGACCAGTATTTATTGCTTTGTTTCAAAAAAAAGCTTCACTGGATAACAGTAAGATTTAGTGTGTGTGTGTGAGGCAGCTTTCTAGTCATTCCTTTGGCGCTGTGTTTGATATAGGTGACTTGAATTATTAGACAATTAAGATTTTTGGATGAGACTGTAGCTACTTAGTGAATAATGCAACATGAATTAAGTTTGATTGGTTTCTCTCTCTTTAAAAATGCATGCCGTGGGCAAGGGAATGAGCAGAGTGTCCCTGGAAGGAGATCTCATTCTTCTACATCATAGCTGCTTGTAAGATGCCTTAGAAAAATGGCCAACCTGCCAATGCCCACGGAGTGGTGACATCCATATGTCATGTGGTGGAGGACCAAAGGCTCTCCCTCCTCCTAGAGAGGTCCTTTGTGTTCTCTTAATCTGCTGTAAGGCCACACCACGCAGAGACTATTGCACAATTGGCCTCTCAACATGAGAAGGTCTGTCTCTTTGATTAAGTAATTTTGCAATTAGCAACAATGTGGTGAAAAGTCAACTCAGTCCTAGTGACGTGTCTTTCCTGATTTCTGAAGTAAAAATGAAAGCTAGTTGCATACTTCACCCGTGTTGTTTTGGTTTTTTTTTAACACTGCATCTGTAGCCTTACAGCTTGACATCCTTTCATTTTAAAATGTAATTGTGCTTTTTGTAAATACATAATCTTTAACTTTAGTTACAGCTTAGAACTGCAAAACTACAGCACCTTGGTTTTACAAAGCCACTGTTAAAAAAAAATTACTTCAAGAATTTCTAGATTATTCTATTTATTACATGGCCATGTAGTTAAGATATTTTAGATTGTTTTATGCTGCCTTTGTTGAGTGTGGTAACCTTTTTTCCCTGAATTAGTACAGCCTAAGTGTGAAAGTCTGATCCTATAGTTCAGTTCTTTTGGGAACTGAGAAAGGGAAACCATGGAGAGGTATAATGCATATTTTACTAACCTGTGGTATGTCAAGAGCACGTAAAACTCCTTAGTTGCAAGGCAGCAGCACCATGAGTCAGAGTTGTCTGTGTTTAACTAAAAATCACAAAGAAAACTGCATGAAAATACATAAATTTACTTTTTAAAGTGGTTTTTCTGTGTCCAGGGTGGTGACTGGCACAGACATCACTGAGATGGTGCAAAGCCTTTTTGGGCACCGACTCTTCTCGAATCGTGCACTCAGCAGCTCGACTTCCCCTCTGCAAGGGGGAAGCCTTGTTTATCTCCTAGGAGATGGAAAACCAATTTCTGCTTCTTGATGAGAAGCTGGCAGGCTATTTGACTAAACAAGAGAGGCAAGGCAGTGTGGTCGAGAAGAGGGGAATTGCATGCCATAACATACCAATATAAATGCAATTTATTTTGCATGTGCTATAAAGCCCCAGGCACACGTTTCAGAGGGGGAGTGAGAATTTTTTGCATGCTGAAATGCCAGCTCTAAATAGAAAAAGAGGCAAATTTGGCCTCCAGACTGTGTTTATAACCTTGTTTTTATTTTTACCGTAATTGCTTTGCATGCTTTTATAAATGCTCTCAATGTCTTTGTGGGGCAAAGTGCAGAGGAGCTGCAAAGATCAGCGCGGGTGAGCTGATAACTTGGGATCTGTCTTGTCCCACAGTTGCAGACTTGTTCTGACATGTGGCCAAGGCTGCTATTCTGGAACCTGCTTGCTGGGATCCCCCCCCCGCACGGCTCTGCCAAGGCAGAGAGTTCAGTGCCAGCCTCTCTGCTTGTCAGTCCTGTCGTGGGTCAGCCGTAGGGGGAAAAATGGGCACTGCTGGTCTAAACCCCCATTTTTTGTTTTCATTCTCTCCTGTTCCAGCTGACTGATCGTTTATATGAGTTTGTTATGAATTTCTTTGTTTTTAATGCTGTGTGTCAGGGCATCAGCAGCACGTATGGTATGGTTGCTCACAGTGAAGCCAGGTCCTTTATGGGCTCAGCTGTAGGAGTGAGTCACAGACGAGGCAGTAAAATGGGGTAATAATGAGCAGAATTGGCTGATGGACCTATAAAGTGAATTCTATAAATAGCTTAATGGAATTTGGCTTGTACTTCAGTGTTTTGGTGTGATTTTTGTCTTCCTTAATCAGAAGTAGCAATTAGAAAGCAAGGAGAGAAATAATCTGAGAGCCTGATATGGCATTCCATGTTGTTTCATGGCCCTTGAGCTCTGCAGCAGTCCAAGGCAAAGGTTCACTTTCTCCCCTGCCCAGCCACAGGAGAACACACTTTTCCATTAGAAGCCTGGGTCAAGGCTTTGTTCTGCCTCCACCTTGGTGAACACAGGTGCAGGAAAACAACTTTTGGAAGTTTCACGGACTGTCAAAGCCTTTAGGAGATTGCAGTTCGCTGTCAGCTAGAGACAAGCAAGCTTCCCAGGGAGGACAAAGGAAAGGGAAAAATCAAAATACCTTTTGCTTGTCTGTGATCAAACTGGATTAAATCCTGCTTACAGGTGATAATTGTGTATATAGAGATTGCATTTTGGATGCTGTAGGTGATCTTGACATGACAGTCATTTGTGGTGTGGATTTAATTAATACAACATCAGTAAGACTTGTTTATTAAAGCTTCATGTTTCAAAGGATAAGCCGGTAAAATATGATTGTGAACGAAATTTTGAGCAGTTGGAGGCAGAGAAGGTAGAGACAGGATGCTGAGCCTAAAGGGCTTGCCACACCCATCTGCTGTCCTGATCCTGCTGAAAAGTGACTGCTGGTTCTGGTCAGCACTTCAGATCCTGCAAAAATACCCCGTGCATCAGGTGTGAGTTTTAGCAATATATCAGCAACACGGAGCCTGCCACAGCTCTATTGCTGTTCCCTTCAGCAGATGTCTTTTTTGTGGTGAGGCCTCGCAAAGGGAAGGACCGAGGAGGGCAGTGAGGGGAGGAGCGGAGTGTTCATCTGTGTGCAGCCAGCCTGCCAGGAGCTGCTCAGGGCTCGTATCCTGCTGCCTGGCTCACATTTCCATGGGCATGAGGGCACTGCTCTCTCCCAGCTCTGCCTTTGGCTCTGGTGTTACCTGCACCCATGTCTTCTTGGAGGGGAAGATTAGTTTGCTACCGGTGGTGTTAAATAGGACTTCGAACTCAAGCTTCAAAGGCTCCAAAAGTCCTGACAAAAGAGCTTTCAAATCTTCCCCTCCCATTTTAGAGATCCAAATGCAGCTCAGCTAGAATCGATCCGTACCAGTTTCCCTTTCAGTTCCTTCTGCTTTCAGGCAGTTCCTCCAGGTTCAGTTCCAGGCGTTGTTCTTGGCGAGTTGAGCAGGGTTGATGTGGTGGTAGCGGTCAAAATGCAGCAGATGTTCTTCCAGCTCAGGAGGAATCCAGCATTGGAAGGTGCCTGATCTGGGCTTGGACTTGCCTAAGCACAAATGCGAGTAATGAGTTAGTCATCAGACAGAGAATTCATTTCCCCGGGGGACGTGGAGAGGGAGGCTGGTACAGCCCAGCTGTCAGTCAGGGATTGTTGATGCAGGAACTCTTCACCAGCTGAGAAGGTTCCCCCTACTCTTGCTAATATAATATGTTAAGGCTCAGTTGCCAAATCCTTTAGTTTGGTGTTTCAGTAGTAACACGATTCCTTCACAGCGAGTGCTTAAAGGCTTTGGTGTCTTTACCTAACCTACAGGGGTATGTTAGCTGGCTGGTTTGAAACTAAAGGCAGCAAACATTAATTGTAGCAACTCTACTGTCTTCTACATGCGAGGCAATTTTGTTGAATCCTTTTTGTGTGGTCAGCAGGGCATGCCAGAGGGTTTTGCCACCTCCATCCGTTTTGGCAGTGATTTCATGGTTACTGAGGTATATGGGTCACAATGGGGTGCGTTTGGGAAGAGGTGTTTCTGCTCTGTCACCCTCTTTCAACCTTGGCTGCAATTGTCGTTTTGTTCTGTTTTGGTTTATTTTTCCTCTCTTGTTTTGCATTCAGCAGCAGCATGTGGCTCATGGTGGCTGGTCTCATGTGTGATAATTATTTTCTGAGATGTTTGGAAGCTTTATCAAGTAAGGAAGAGGAATTACAGCACTGCGTGCTGTTCTGTACATAATTAGTTCAGCGTCTATTTGAGATTTTCATTCATGTGCACCGTTTCAGTCTTCAGAGTGGTTAAAAAAGGCTCGTGTCATTCTTTTCCTGCCTTATGAGTTTCCCCAGCATAACTCCCAGCTATGCCGATCCTTTGGGGAACAGCCGTTGTGGCTCTTGGCCAAACTCTCAATTTTTCTGTTACCTTTGCTGGACAAGCACCACATGCAGTAGCAGATAAATGAGTGATTCTCTGCTGTAGCAAGGGGAAGTGGCACGAGAACTTCAAGATAATGGTTGTTACTGTGGGCTTTCAAATTTATTTGTTTTTTAATACTGAATAGTACCTTCCAAATTTTAGCTTCAAATTTGCCTTAACTTTCTGGTTCCCAAAGGGCTTTATTTTTGTTAACTCCTATACTGAATTGTGTTGGAAGTGCAAAATGAAAATATTGCAGGGGGATTTATTCTGTGCGTTGCAAGAAGGTGGGATTTCTGTGAAACTTTTTCCTTGCACTCTTTTCTCTGAATATTTTGCAGTTACTTCAGCCAAGATCATGTTGGAGTTTGAAAATGGTCTTCTTGTGAGAGCATAGTCTGGAGAATGAAGTGTTCCGTTTCTGGTGCTGTAATGTTGCTGTATCGTCACTTTATACTAATTGCAGGAGATCCACTTGAAATAATCTAAATTTGAAAAAAAAAGAGGGGGAAGAAGTTTAGACATAGTGCTAACTTCACAACTTCCTTAAGTTCTTTTGCAAATGTCTCCCAGACCTTGCAGTCCTCATGTGATTCAGCTGTTGTGAGATTTTTAAATAGAGGAAGAAAAGCCGAACCTCTCAGAATAATGTCTGAGGTCAGTACAGGTTTTCATCTTTTAGGAGTTCCTTGTAACTGTAGCCCAAAGAGGTGATATTATTTTAATTAATTGTTTTTTATCCGATGAAAACAGTTAGCTGTAGCAGAATGGAGAAAACTGCCACTCTGAGTTCTCTTCCCATTCTTGTCTTTACTTTTTCCAGTCCGTTGGCTAGGCTGAGGTAATACATCTTGGATTGCTTGGGAACTGGTGTTTTGTCATTCTCTGTTTTTCAATTTTAAGCTAATTTACAGGAATTGGGAAAAATAAGGAAGTGCTTCACGTGCAATGCTTAGTTGCTTGAGTGTTATGTATGGTCGGAGTTGACAACTTCTCTATTTAAGGCACTGGATACAGATTTGGGTCGGGTCATCATTCAGTTTTTACTCTCTCAACACTGACATTGTTGATATTTTTTGGTACTGAGTCCTACTTGTGGATTTTTAGTTCGACTCCAGGTCTGCTGTGCTGGAAGCGAGTGCAGCTGCTTTGCACTTGGATTGTGCAGCGCTGATTCTCTCTGGTTTGCGTAACGCTGCCGTGAGCTTCCTTGGAAAGTTGATTTATCTAGATCTTCAGTTTCCCGTGTTGGAGGGTGACAAGAGGTTATTTGAACTGAAAACAAAGGCTCAAATAGCTATTTGAAATCTAAACAAAGCAGGGAGTGTGCCATCTGAGAGCCAGCTCGCTCTGTTCTATCCGGTGCTGCTCTTGTACACCACGCTTGGGGGAATTTTTTGTTGGTGTGGAGGAAAGTTCCCAGTTGGGTTGCAAAGCCTGCGGCTGTTTCTGAGGAGAGGCAGAGAGGAAGCAGAATCCACCCACGTCTGCCCAACGACCTTAAATTCATCTCCTGGGCTTTCCTTCAGCGCGTGGGAGAAAAACTATCTGCTCGGATCCTAATAAGAAATGGCCTATTTAATAAGCGTGCTGTACATCTATTTATTTACAAATATTCTCGGTCTGTAATTAAGGAAGGCAGCTCAGTTCCGTGCTGCCTGGTGCTCACTTCCAGGCTGGGAGCTGCACGGGATGAGTGACTGCAGGCGGTGACGGCTCTGCGCACCCGTCTGTTCCAAACAAGCAGTTTTGCAGCTGATCAAAGCGGGAGGATTAGGCTGCTCCTGTGGAATTAAACTGGTGAGGAGGGGATAAATAGCAGCTCTGAAGCAGGCCTACCTGGACTGACAGGCTTTGTTGTCAACAGGATAATGGGAATAATTTGGTTTGGGTTTTTGTTTTGTTGGTTTGTTTTTTTTTAACAGAGGTGTTGTTCTTTCTAGTGGAATATTTGCTCTTCAAAGCCCAAACAACTGGGCTACTTCAGATGGAAAGCTGCATTGCACGTGGTTCCGTATGCAGTGCGAAGTTTATCTTCACCAAGCTGTAAGAAATGCAGGGCATCCTTTGTTGGGTGTGGGTTTTCTAAACACTTTTCTTATAAAGAGGGTTTTTGGTTCTCGCACACGTATTAATAGTCTGAATTAAAACCTGCACGGATACTTTTATGTCTGTCTTATAAAGCAGCATATTTATCCCAGATGTGGAGAAGAGTAGGAAACTAGCAATATATCATGGATTACACTTGCCTTTTGGGCTCTAGGTGAGAAGTCAGGTTGTCTTTCCCCCCCCATACATATTCTCACCTAAATGGCATTTATTTAGGTAGCTCTATTCAAAGGCAGTCTTTTTGTTTTCTCTTTAATACTGCTTTTTATTCACCCAAAGTGCACCTCTATGCATAGTAAGTACTTGATATGAGCCCATATAATCATCTTTATGTAAAAAGAAATAGCTTTTAGAAGAAATAAATTTTTTCACGTTCTGCACTTAAGCATTTAAAATTATTTTCAAAAACCTAATTTTCGTAGGTTGAATTGAAGTTTATGCAAGTCTTAAAGTTTCAGTGACCCATTAAGTAATAAAATAAATATATGAACAGGACAAACTTTGATCTAGTGGTTTTGGACTTCTGTCTGTGGAAATGTCACTGTCCCTGTCCAGAAAGAGCCGGTGGAAGAACTAAACCAGCTGCTATGAGCTGTGGCCTCCTCTTCGTGCACAGTGAGGTTCTTGTCTCTTCTCTTTCACTGTTGTTTTATTTCAGGTTAGAAACCAGTAAAAAGTCAGAGTTTCCTGTTAAATCAAGAGTAAAAATATGTCAACATGTCTACTACAGTCTGTTTCCAGTTACTGCTCCTGTCAAATTGGTTACATTCACAAAGTACAAGTAGCATTTGTGATATAGGACCATTTTTAAAGGCAGATTTTGGGTAATAGCTTTTTCTTGTCATTTTATTTTTATTACAGCTTTCTTCTTACTGCATAGCGAGGAATTTTAAGTCTGGAATAGGATTTGGTGTCTGATTCTTTGACAAGCTGACTTTGAGTCTGGCTGTGTCTTATTTTTATCGATTACAATATTTCTTTTCTATTTTTCGGGTACCTAATTTAGTATCTGGTGACTGAAGACGCTTGTGTATTCTGTAAAATTTCAGTGCGAGCGTTTGAACTCGGATTGCGTGCTACTCTTGGGGAGTGGAGGAGGAAGAAGAAGCAGCAGAAAACTGTGGTTTGCTTTCTGGGCAAGGAGTGAATTCCTGCAGAAGGCACGGCACTGGGCAAGGGGGAAACCCAAGATTGATGGTCCTGAGCTATTTCACTCCTTGTGTTCGCTAAATCTTGTAAAATTGTTGGAACTGTGACTCACTTTCTTACGGAGGAGAGTAAGATAACGTGAGTAAGCTCAGAGCCTTTACTGCTCTCCACTACGTTGTTGACATATGACATTTTTTCCCTGGTATTGTTAAAACAGGCCTCCCGGACTCCCTTAAAGGTATCTCGACTTGCTCATCTCTATGGAGGACTCTCAGTTCTGGGAATAAGGTCTGTCCTGCCTTGCCTCTGAAGTTAAATTAGCTGGTTTGGTGTATGGGCTGTTCCTTGTATCATTTTTTGTGGAATTTTGTGGAAGCGTTGTTGAAAGCGTGGGTATGACTCCGTTGGATTATCAAGGCAGGCTTTGATGTGTGCCTCGTTAGACACCATTGTCCTTATCCCATTGCCTGTAAACGAAGGCCACTGAAGGAGTACACGAATATTGTCCTAGAAACCATGAGCAGTGCAGACCAAGGCTGCAGAAAATGACTTGTGATGTTTGTCGATTGAGAAGCACAAAGAGATTTGGTGGTGGGTCCTGAGCAACTTGGAGCTTGTTCTCAAATTTTTTTTTTGCTTCAAAATCACCTTCTGTGGCACTTGTTCAGTTAAGCCACTGGGTGTTTTCTGTTTTCCACGAGCCGCACCCTCCTGAGCTTTCCCCTTTCTGTTTTTTCCCTTGAAATTATCCTTTCAGTGTAGTGATTGGACTAATTTAGTTTTGTGAGCATCTTACACCAGTCATTCCTGTTCCAGCTGTGAACAGAACCTCCTCAATAACAGCCAGATTGCACCTCATCCCATGATCCACTGCTGTGGCTGGTTCTGGTGTCAAAATTTACTTATAATGAACTTCATTTTAATTTTCCCTAGCAGTTGGTGCTGGCAGAGAGCGAGGATCTGGTGTTCTGATTAGAGATAGCGGGAGGGAGTTTGTCCTCTGCCGCTTCATGCTCTGCATTGCCCGTCACCAGTGGTGTGAGACCTGCAGGTTTTACATCTCCTGCTCTCCCGTGGGTCTGATGGAATTTCAGACCTTGCATTGTGTATTAGCATTTTAATTTTTTATATTTAACCTGTTTAACGTTCCACTTTACATCTTTCACGCATTTCCTGTTGGGGGAGCGGTGGCGTTCGTTTGATTTGGACTCCGTGTTTAGCTTTAATCAGCAATGTGGCATTAAGAACTTTATCAGAGTAGAAGATCGAGGATTTAAAAAAAAATCTGTGACTTCTCTCTGTTCTTGCTGTTTGTGTATGAAAGTGTGTTGGAGCGTTCCCTGGTGATGCTGGTACTTTATTTGAATAACTTGGAAGTGTGGTTTCTTATAATGAGTGTATTTATCCTGTGGAAGAAACTTTAATCATCTAGATTTTTTTTTTTCCGATACTTCCTCATACCTAGTTGGAAATTCATGAAACCTGGTCGAGTTTCCAGGACCCTTAAGGACTTGCAGTGTTGAAAGCATTCATTAACTGTTCTAATTATGTGACTTCTAAGGCATGCCTGTGTGCTTCAGGGCAAGTAGATATAATGACAAGTACATGATACCTGGCCTAAATTGCAGAAACACGGAGTTATTAAGGTTGGAAAAGACCTCTGAGATCACTGAGTCCAACTGTGAATCATGTTCACCACTAAACCATGTCCCCAGGTGCCACATCCACACGTTTTATGAACACTTCCCGTGATGGTGATTCCAGCACTTCCCTGGGCAGCCTGTTCCAAAGCCTGACCACCCTTTCAGTGAAGAAGTTTTTCGTAATTTCCAATCTAAACCTTCTCTGGTTCAGCCTGTTCCTCCTGTGCTGTCACTTGTTAGCTGGGAGAAGAGACTGACTGAGAAGAGAAATGAAGGCTTCTCCTTAAATGCATCTGGGCAGATGATGTGACTGTTAAAAACGTTAGGAAAAAAAAAAAAAGAACAAAATACAGTGATAGGTCAGATGGTGATGGGCAGTGTGCATGGGTATTTTTATTTGTCAGATACTTATTCGAAGGGCTAAAAGACTTGGCACAGGATTTTCTCCCAAGTGTTAATGGGGGGTTTGGTTTGTTGGTGTTCTGTTGTTAAAATCAATAGAGGCAGTTTTTAAGAAATTTTTTTTACACCTACAAAGGCAAAAATCTTTTCCCAGTCAAGCAAACAGATCTGTATTTTCCTGTGATTGATGTAGACTGATACGGGTGGCATTTGAAATTCAAACTGCAGGCAGCTTCTGACATCTCTGTTGCAGGTGGCTTCTCTGAGGTGGGGGTGTAGATAAGGCTGCCGTGTAGGCCTCTTGCAACGTTTAATGCCAGAAAGGTGAGCTAAAATGAGTTAATTTTATTACTGTAGGTAAGTTGGAGCAATGATAATGGGAGGCAGTAATTTGTTAAAGTGTATTTGAAAGAGCAGTCAACCTGAGTCTTTGCATTCAGGAGGGGGAAAACATCAGTAGCTGGAAACAAGAGTAACAAAAGTTAAAGTTTTTCAAGGTGGAAGAGAAGCAGTTCATCTGACAAAAGCCACAGTGTCAGGAGCAGAGAAAAACCAGCTTCCTGGGAGAAGTTGCATCTGCTGGTATGTCTTGGTAATCCTGCAAGAGTGTGGCTGCTCCTGGATTTCCAGAGAGCTGTGGAGTAAATTCTCTCAGACTCGGGTGGTAAGTGGCTTCACCTGTGCTTTGTCACTGAGTGCTGAAAGGAAGGCATGCTGGCACCACAGAGTTTGTTTAGATTTGCCCAAATGGAGTTTTAGTGCCTGTTATAAATTAATTGTGGTACCAAGCATGTCTCTTGAAAGTGCTTGTTGGAAGGTTGCCTTTTGTGTCTGAGTGAGGAGGGAGAAGTTATCTTGTTTATACAGCTGTAAACTGAAAATAAACCTAAAATTCAACCTAAAAGTCATTTTCTGTTACTGCGTCTGGAAGTGATCATTTGGAGCCTGGAATGCTCCTCAGGGAGTAACAGAACCAGTCCCACTGGAATTAGCAGGGAATTAGAGCTTTACAAGCAGATCAGATCCGAGAACTAAACACTGAACCACCACCACCACTCGTGGCTTGTATTTGTTGCTTTCTTTCCCCTTGCCACCTTGGGATAGGGAAGTGCCCAGTGACATTTCTCACAAAGGCAGAGTGTTCCTAGGAAAAACGCCGCTGTTGGGGGCTGTAGGACTCTGGAGGCAGCCGTGCGTTGTGGTGGCTCAGTAACCACGGGATACTTGAACAATACAGAGAGGTATGTGGAAGACAGCACACATTCTCCAGCTGTAGGCAAGAACTGGTTTTCTTGCATTTCCTTTAGAGAAACAATCAGGCTTGTTAAGATGATTAATTAATGCCGTTTTCAGCCATTAATCTTTCCAAAGACCAATATATGTAGCCTGCAGTAAAATCCATTAACATGCTGTGACCCTGTGCTAATTGTTTAACTCTTGCTCTGTGAACAGCTCAGTACTGAGGTAGATGCACATGGATGGCGGTGGGGTAAGAATGGCTCTCACACCAATGAAAGCATTTAGTTATTGATAAAACCCATAGCAGTGCTGACTCTCTTGCTCTTTGTTGACTGACTTCAGTAGAGTATGTCATTAATGCTATTAAAGTTATTAAGTAGGAGGGAGGAAGGCATGATATGGAAAGGGGAGAATCGCTGCTGCATCATCATCAGATATAACCTTGGCCTCGTGTGAGGTTGATCCATATGAGAACTCATTTAAAACTTGTTTATTTAAACTATTTGTCATGCAGTTCACTGGGTTTGGAAAATAGAGATGAGGGAAGAACGAGTACAGTCAATGTTTCAGCTGAACCACGGGTCTCATGTGACCGTGATTTGAGTGACTCCAGTACAGTGGAAATAAGTGCCCATCTGGACTTGCTAACTGAAGGCAGCCTTTTGAAACCTAGGCAAAATGTCAGTGAGAGCTACGGACAAAGAAATTTTGCAGAACCTCTTTTCCACCACTCTTTTACAGGAGTAATGTGAATACCTACTTAATGTAAAAATATAATGTGCCTAAAGGGACAGACAGTGCTTGAACTTCATGAAGAATAATACTGAAGATACTGAATGAGGTACTGAAGGTTTGGTCACTGCAGTGACCAAAGTATTGATGGAAGGCAATGCTGATCTCCAGAATGATGAGTAAGATCCCATGCAGTTATGGTTAGAGAAGTATGTGATTATCTTCACGTTCCTAATTGTATCAGAAGTGGTTGTTTACATCTTGTAAATTGATGTTTCTTGTTCAAATCTGCAGGGTATTCTTGGTGCTGTTCAGTTGATTGTAGAAACTAATTGGGGGAGAAAGACTTCTGGCAACATTTACTCACAGTCTCAGTATATTCTCATTGGAGTCAATTGAGAGCAAGACATTGCCCTTCTCTTATAAAAAGTCCATGTGAACTCAAGATTCAGCTAAAAAATAAAACAACCAACAAACCAAACAAAAACCCCCCCACCAAAGGCAAACCCTCGCTGTTATAACATGTCAGGTTTAGACAAAAGAATATGATTTGTAGATTAGCTTTTTAAAATCCTTTACTGTGGGAAGACTTTGTTTTATAGCAGATGCTATTTGGGGTGTGCAGTCGTGGTGAATTTTTGTTAGAGTAATGGCAAAGCTCTGAGTTACTTCAAGACTCAATAAATCTCTCCTCGAAGTGCTGCTGGTGCTGTCAGTACTGTAAGTGCTTGGACATCCACGAGGACAGAGATCTGCTCTTGCCATGGCAGCAAGCCTGATGCTGCATTACAATGCTCTGTTTGAAACTCTCTGATGTTCCTGGGATGCTTTTGGTCTCTGCAACTTCCAGGAAACTTTTTAAAACTTCCTTATACAGCTCCAGCTTCAATGGATATTAAATATCATTTGTCCAATGCAAGCCATCCGTTATCTGTTTCGGCAGCCTTCAGATAGCAGCATTCAAAGAAAGAAAAAAGCTTCCCTCAGTCCTGTGCTTTTTTGCTTTACTGTCTTCAAACCAGTTAATTTTGTGATGTTCATCCATTTGCCCAAGTTTCTTATCTCAGCAATCCAGGCTTGAGGATTCACCTGCAGACCTGGTGTTTTGGGGATGTGGAGGGGACAGGTCTGAGGGTTAGAAGTAGTGTTATCTCAGTTACTGGCTGCTTTTGCATTTCTTCCATTAATCTTTGTTACTACTATAAAACTGCTTAAAACTATGCCTTTTAACAGACTGAATCGTAGAAATCGAGTTTTGTGCTGTCACAAATGCTGGCATTCCTATGCCACTTGAATCTAGCTGGAGAGTGGGGTTTTGATATTGTGATATAGGCTATAAGCAAATCTAATGGTTCAGCTCTTTGGGCTTCTGCAGCTGTGGCTCGGCTTATTCAGTCCCAGTTTCCCCCTGTGCTGGTACTCCTCCACCCCTAGCATGTGTGCTCGCAGAAGAGAGTACTCCCAGGTAAATAAATTCCTGGTGAGACCCCCAGAACACGTTACTCAGTTGCAGGAGGGAACTGCATGTTCATGATATGTATTTAATAATATAAAATATCGCTAATTCCAGGGTTCCCTTTCCTCAAATCACCGCTTTCCCACGGCTTTTAGGCAAGCTGATTATAAATTGGGTCTGGTGGAAAGGGAGCTGATCTCTCCAGGGTTCCACCAGCTTCACTCTGGCCCCAGAGTGTGGGCCAGCAAAGGGTGAGGCTTTTGTCTTACGAGCACTCCTGTAGCCAAAGTGAATTTTTTGGAGCTCATGTTACCATTGAGAAGGGGATGTCAGGTCTTTTAGGATGCTTTCAGATGGACATGAAACAACCGAGGTTTCTATTAGTGTTGTGGGCAGTTTTTTGGCAAAAGCCCTCCAAGGTACTTGGCTGGTGCCAAGCTTCTGTTGTGCAGTCGCAAACAACTTGAACTCCTTGCTTGTCACGTAATTGGAGAGGAAGGAGAAAAGTGGAGTGGATGGCAGCCTGAAAGGTTCTGTGTGGCGTTAAAAAATATTGTTTGGCTTCCATGAAAATGTTGTTTGAGGAATGCATAGACTCTTTCCCAGCCCAGAAAAATGTGGGATTTTTTCTGTGCTCTGCACAATTACAACTGAAGGGACTTTGTTCCTGCTTCAAAAACATGACTTGTATTGGCAACAGAGCCCAGGAATCTCTAACTTTCTTAAAGTTTGGACCGTGTGAGAGTTCTCTGTGATAAAACAGTAGAACTCTTAATTTTCTACTAGCACTTGGGTCATCTCTCACTGAAAGATGAGTTTGGAATAACCAAAAACCTTGCTCAAAGAGGAATATTTGATCATAGGTCTGGTGCAGGCAGATCCACAGGCTTTTCGTCACATGGGAGTTTGGGACTTATTATTTAGTGCCGTTTCAAGCACAAGGAACTTTAAATCTAAATTTGATTCCTACATAGAAATTAGACGTCCTTAGAAGCTGGAATGTATTCTCACAACAACTTTCATCTTATTTTAGATGAACATCTCCTGAGGTCACTCCTCTTTCTGTTTTGAAGCTCATGCTGCCACAACATCATAATTAAATGGGATGCTTTTTCTAACTTTAACGTGTATTGTTTGATGGGTTTTTTTGAGACATCAGAAACTGGAATAGCTTAAATTAGAATGGTGAGAGAAAAACAGATTGCTATTCATTGAAAAATAGAAGGAATCAAAGCAGTATTTATTTCACTTTTATAGCTGGTGATTTGTTTCAGGACTGTGTCTGTGAGCAATCAGCTGTTGTATCTATCTGTAGTCAAGGAAAGCTGCTGACACGATCTCCAGTTAATCTTTGTGCTCATTTGAGACTTAAGAGCTGCTGAAATAATGAGAACATATCCTCTCTCTTATAACATTTGCAGTGATGGGTTTTCAGCATACATCCAATATTGCACAAGGTACTGAAATCTCGTAACTCTTTTTAAACAAAACCTCTCTGCTTGGCTGATCACTTGGATTGGGCAGGTAATGCAAGATAGCTTGAAATGTCTTTCTGTCAAAAAGGATTATTGGAAAATTGGTCTTTTCTAGCCTACAGTGTCTGAATAATTCT
Organism: Mohoua ochrocephala; assembly: GCA_013398855.1. Classification (NCBI taxonomy): domain Eukaryota; kingdom Metazoa; phylum Chordata; class Aves; order Passeriformes; family Acanthizidae; genus Mohoua; species Mohoua ochrocephala. The sequence goes on from VZTA01026990.1 coordinate 1,177,218, forward strand.
GGTGCTTGAGGTGTCTTCTCTGGCTGATCAGCAAAGCACCTTCTTCAGTAACTTCTAGAAAACCAAGAAACAATTGTCCCAAATACTGTCAAAGTACAAGAAGTGTCTTTGCCTTAGCTATCCTGCCTGGAGCAAAAATTGCTACTCTAGGTAGGAAATACTGATGTTAACTGGAGTGAAAGACAGGCAGGAGGGGAAAACCTGTGCTGTGGTATGAAGATCTACCCTGCGCTTCAATTCTGTTGCCATTTTTGAGATTATTTGATGGCAGTGAGACCCCATATATCTGAAAAGAAATAGACAAGAATTTCTCTCAACTCTTGGCACTCCTTTGTTCAGACATCGTAAAAAGCTTTGGGTTGTTCTGCTGGAGGTTCAGCACTTCATATTTCTCAGGTGCTTCTTGGCAAGGAGCTGAAGTCTGTTTTGGAGCCTTGGTATCTTATTTTAGCATAGTGGCTCGGTCACCACCCCTGCTATCAGATAGCCTTAATCCATCATGGAAACCTACCTGACTCATGGCTTTCTGCTCTGCTGTCTTGTCATGAGTGATTATTTCCACTTGCCTGTGCCTTTGGATGTGGTGCCTTATGCTGCCTTTCCTGAACTCGAGTCACTCTGGATGTCTTATTAGCAAAGCCTGGTACCTGGCTAGGCTGACGATGCTGAATTGTTGTTGTACTTGAGCTTCAGCTGTTGCTGTCTCAGTGGGGTGTGGGTGGCCTTTCTGTGCGCTGTCACACAGAATTGAGTGTGTTTGAATCTGGCCATAAACCCATTATTCTCCAGCTTCTAAATATTGATGGCTTACTACACAACTTCTTAAAACCCCCCCAAATCTCTGTTTTGGGACTGAGCTCTTTCCTAAGCTCTGGAACGGAGATTTTTTTTTTTTCCCCCCCCTCCCATGTTTCTCAAGTGGTGATTTTGGTGTCTGAGACCAGTACAAGCTCAGACCCAAGTTTTTTCTTTACAAGTGCCTTTAAGGCAGAAACTTGTCTAAACAGGCTTCCAGGGAGTTTCATTCTCTCCTGTCTACCTACTTCCTTGTCTTATTTGAGGAAGGTGCTGATAAAACTTTGGGGCAAGGGGTGAGAGAGGTATCACTGGAAGGCAGATGTGCAGAAACTGGGCTGAAATGGTCACACATGCTGGACATAAACCCTGTCTCCTTTTAGACCCCTGAACAGCTGATTTGTTCAGTATCAGTGCTGTCTTATCTTCAGATGTGTCTGCCTCTGTGTTACCTATACCTGACTTGCTAATTGCTGCACTGATTGATTTCTAACAGCACAGATAGCTGAAGCAGCTTCATTAGCAAGGAAATGGGTTGTTGAAATTGAGACTTGCTGGAGGGTTAAGCATTGGTACATGGTCACCACCTGTAGATTCCTGCATTTCCCGAGGGAGATGCCACCGGTGATACCAGGTGTGTTGTGTCTTAGTGACAATCGCTCACTTAGGTTTGGCTTTGTCAAAAGGAGGCCTTATTGAGAGAAATCTGCTCAATGAGGATTTTTTCAGAAAGATCTTGGTTTTTATTTTATTTACATAGCAGATGATTCTGTAACATATTTTTGCAAGCATTTCTTTTTCAGGTCTATCACAAATAACGTAATAAACAACTTCAAACTTCATGAAGTGGAGCTTGGATTATTCTGCAAAGTTGATTTTCCTGTAGTAGTCAAGAGGAGGTCTCTGAAATAGAGAATCAAGACATTTTGTGGGAGGCCTACTAGGGTCATCTGAAGTTTTCCATCTCCCCCATTTATTTCCTCTTCAGGGTTTTCTTTATTCTTTATTTTCCTTGTTCCGACCTTACAAATGCTCTCGCAGAATGAAAGTACCTGTGTTTTACAAGGGGAATTCTTTCTTTAAAGAGCTGACACAGACGAGTGAGCATCACCCAGATTTGTCTCCTGCTTTCATCTACTTTCCTGATGGGTCACTGGAGCCTGACCTCACTTATGCTGGCCACTCGTGCTTTTAAAAACACTAAACGGAGGAATCTGAGGCAGCAGTGCATTCTCCAGGGAACTGGTGTGACTTGGAGGAGGAAATAGGATTTGGGTACAAGGTTGTGGCTTTCTTTAAACACAACATCTAGGCATAAAATAGTGCTAGCAGTCAGGATTTAAAAACAATTCACTCAGGAGAAGAGTAAAGAACAAATAACTTGTACTTGAGACTTTGCTTAAGCAGATTAGTCAAACATTTTGTAGACATTTTCCTCCTTTTCAAGCACTGGCTGTCAATTCTGGCATGACTCCTTTATGCAGTAACCCCCCAAGCCAGACCTGTATCTGATGCCAGTTGTGAATCTGCCCCAGATGATGGTGAGAAAACATTCCCACTAACTCAGGTGTGGATTTTCAAGGTAACGGCCCTGACCCTCACGAGGAAAGGTCAAGATGCACTAAAGCAACAAACAGTGAGGTTCGTATGATGGGCATCCACAATGAAAACTCAGAATTGTTTTATTAAATTGTGGTTTTCTGTATAGTACAGCACAACGTAGAATTATTAGTGTGGCAGTGCAGCATATTAAGAAAACTTACAGCTTTTTTCCCCAATTTTGCTGAGGTTTCTGACACAGCATTTCTGAACCGATGCCATGAGACCAGATGCTGTCAGAAAGTTGCTGGTGTGGAGCAGCCTCTCCTGGCTTAGTGAAGTTTTTGTTCTTAGTGCCTGAGGACATCTGGCTGGTGCTGCAAAACTCTATATGGTATTTTGTAATTGTTACCCCTTAGAAGTTGCTGACCGTCTGTCAAGATACACGGACTTCTGGTTTTTTCTTAAGATCCTCTAGGAACTGGGTTGCCATGAATAATAATAAATGCAGTATTCCAACCAAGAACTGTTTGTTGGTCAGTATTTAACTGTCTTGTCTTGATATTCTCCTTATAATGTTGGAGGATTTTTCTTAAATACTTGTGAAGTAAAAGTGGAAAAGAAGGTAATTTTCCTTTTGCTTACGATGATGTTGTGTGGGCTGAGCTACTTTAGAAAGTCTGTGTGCATCTTTCTGGTAAAATTCCTGGCTGAGCGAGTGAATAGAGAGCAGAGATCACTGCTGGTGTATTTATTGCAAACTCGTTTCCCTGGACTGATGTGGTCTTTAACTTCTGAACATCTCTGGCCCTGTAATGTTGTCGTCTTGTCTCTGGTGCCAGCTTCAAAACTGTAACTGCCCCGTTTGTCCACCTAAGCCTCCCACCTAGTAATTTGGCTTCTCTTAATTGATAGAAAAGAGTAAAAGTTCTCTATATTTGACTCCTATTTACTTTAATTATAGTAAATTTTGTCAGAAATAAAATCCTGCTGTGCTTTGTACGTTATGAAGCTCATCACAGGGAGCTTCGTGCTCTCCCATGGATAGAAGTTGTTGTTCTCCCTATCAGCTGTGAAGCTGAATGGAGACTGCACCTGTGTTAATGCTGGAACCAGGAACCAAGATGTTGCCTTGAGACTTGGCAGCACAATGTGGTTTTCAGCCACGAAAACCTGCATAGAGCAAGCGTGAAAGCTGCTGGTGAGATTTGGTTATGAAGCACGATCACCTGGAGCCCAGATCTAAGTACCTGAACCAAGCAGTGCTGTTCTTCGAGTTTACCTGCTCTGTGTTTGTCTCCTTTGTCTTGAGCCCTTGGTGTTTATGACATGGGAATTTCTTGAGGGCATCCTTAACCAACAGGTGTTGTAGAGGCACTGTGGACACGGGCAAAAACATTTGTTTTGAAATGTAAAAAATACGTTGGTAGAGGATGAAGGTTGCTGCCTTAATTTCTGTCGTTGAAGGTTTCTTTGCTCACAGCTACAGCGAGTTAGTTGCTCTACTTGTACTTTTCGTGGTAGATTCAGTAATGAATGCCATTTGAAGCCTTGTTTTGGGGTGGTTCTTGTCATCTTTGTGCCTTTGGTCTCCAGAAGCGCTGGCACAGCCAGCCAGGGAGGCACTGCTGCTCCGGAATACCATTACCCTGAGTTACTCTTTCATGTAGTAACTGGAGGGATAATATTCCCAAGTTCCACCTGCAAAAACAGGAGCGTGTAGCAGGTATAAGCATGCCTTTTATGATCCACTAGATGTGAAGAGCTCCAGGCAGGCTGTTTGTCTTGTAGCCTTCAGCTTTGACACAGCTCTTACTGAGACTGGCTTTGGCTAGTTTTGTAATTTTGTAATGCTGTTGTGGCTGCCTGGCTCACCTCCATAACCAAAATGAAGGTAAATTACAGCATTCAGCACAGAAATGGATCAGAAGTTAACAATGCTTGTGTTTATAATGCAGTTGGAAATTGATATTTGAGATGTCCTGGTAATGGTGTGTCTTACTGTTCTAGCTTGTCGGTGCCTATCCTGTGATCCAGGGATTCAGAAATACCTGAGTCAGTCTTTGGTACTGTGCTGGAAGAAAAGCAAGGCAGGAGGCTTTGAAAATTGAAAATATTTAGTCATTGGGTCTTAGGAAGAAATTCTTCCCTGTGAGGGTGGGGAGGCCCTGGCACAGGTTGCCCAGAGGAGCTGTGGCTGCCCCATCACTGGAAGTGTTCAAGGCCAGGCTGGAGGGGGCTCGGAGCAACCTGGTTTAGTGGAAGGTGTCCCTGCCTATGCAACAAGATGATCTTTAAGGTCCCTTCCAGTCCAAACCATTCTTGGATTCTGTGATTAACTACTGGAACGGAGATGAGTCGTGGCTGCAGTGGGAATGCTGTTGGTTCTTTGCACATCATTACAGTGGTCATGGGCACAGCTCCTTGGGGAGACAGCAGTGTTTTAAGATTTCTGTAACTTTTCTCCTCTGTGGTAAGCTAGGAATAGCTGTGTCCTTGAAGCACATCTTGACTCTTTATGGCTGAGGAAAAGATTTCCCTAAAAGCTTTTAGATCTTTAGTTTAGCGACAAGAGCATATAGCTGCTAAAATGAACTCCCTAAGTGTGAGTTTATTAAATCTGTGAGACTGGAGGGATGGAGATGAAATGTCCAAGGGATGTGGCTGTAATGAGGCCCTGGCAGCAGATTTTGCTGTCCTTCAGCTGTCCTTTGTGGACAGATGAGGGGCACGGCTTTTAGGTATGGATGGAAAAGCGATGTCTCACTTCTTGTTCTATTTCCCCATGACTATTGAATCAAGTGCTGCTCAGCCTTGAGTCACTGAGCCTGATTCATGGTGGAATTAACCGAGGCCAACAGCGCTGTTATTTACATCATCTCTGTGCTTGTGGGCTGCATGAAGCCATGTGGTGCTGGGAGGACTGGAAGGACGTAGGTGTAGGGAGACCCTTCAGAGAGTGCAGTGTTTCAAAACTTAGTGTTTATTGTTCCAGCGTAACAGCAGGCACGGTTCCCTCTGCAGATTGTGCCTGACGCCCAGGTGGGATGGGTAGGCAGTGAGGAGGTGACTTTGAGGATCTTTAAATAATTTTGTCAAGGCTGACATACCAATATCTTGACATAAAAAGACTTTTTACACTCTAAACTGGGGAAGAAGGGTTAAGGGGATATCTAGAAACAACGTTAGACCTTTGGAACCAGACCTTCACCAGGCATTTCTTCATTAATATCCTTTAGTAAAGTGTAAGGTGTCAGATCCAGCTCACAGTACCAAGCCTCCTGAGGGCTTCCACAGGGTGTGGAAGGGGGTCCTCAAAATTTCCTAGTCTTTTTTCCTTTGAAATCGCCTTTGGGAGTATCATGATGGACTTCCATCATTTAAATATGTCCTCAGAAACCCAGGATGGAGTGATGTTGGAGATGGGATCTAACACAGATGATACAGTCTGATTTATCCTGAGAAGTGGTGTGTGGAGTTTTCCCACTTGCTTTAGGACTTCCTTAATTTAGATAAGAGCTTCTTTCTGGCTTCTCCTAGCTCTGCTTTCCTCCAGAAATGAGTATCCACACTTGTGTCCAGAGATTCAGGCTTTGTTTGTTCAAGATGCATCAGATCTTCTGTGTATCATCAGTGCACGTGGGCAGTAAAACAAGTGGTGAGTTCAGTGTTTGTGGGAAGCATCCTACGCGTTGGCTGCAACTCCTGGACAAATGAATCTTCATTCTACTTGGACAGGTTTTCTGGGGTGGAGGGGAGAATGCTCTGGGAAACATGGCATGTTTCTGTGTCTGTTGTGGAGAGTTCCTGAAACATCCTGGTGGTGATTGCCTTTGGAACTCCTCCTTTTCGGACAACCTGAACTTGACACAAGGAATCTTTAGTTAAAACTGTCAGCTCTCCTCTTGACCCAGAAAAGCGAAGTTCTCAGAAAAAGGGGTTACGTGTAATTGTAAATATGTCCTTGGGCAGGATATCCCATCACTGTTGATACAGCTGTCACCCAAACCTCATGTAAAAGCAGATGTGAAATCGATACCTACATGATGCCTCCAAGTCATGTGCAAACAAAGCTTATTTCTGGATTGCACTCTTCTGGCTGACTACCGGAAGGGGCTGGGAATGGGGAGTTCCCAATGGAGTGAGTAACTTTCACTGGGAAAGGAAACAGAGGAAATACCTTAAGAAACCAGCCTGCCTAATGCTAGCAAGCATCACTATTAATTATTATTTCAGGGTGATCGTGTTTTCCAAATAGTCATCAAAAAACCCCCAGTCAGAATGGGAGAGATTTTGTGGAAGCCACCTTCAGGAACAGGGAAATGCCTTTCAAAGAACTATTGGAAAGCAGTGAAAGAACATATCCTTCTGTTTGGCTGTGTTCCTAGAAAATGCAGGCTTTGTTGGTGAAGGCATAGCAGGGATGACCTTAGCAGTGGGTTTAAACATGTTTAAAGATTTAACCCATTGCATTCTTTGGAAGAATGCGTGTGTGTTCATGTCTGTACTGATGTGATCTATGTCCTTGGTGTGTAAACCCTCTGATAATGTCAGAGGGCAGAAGGGTAGTCGAGGATAAACCCAAATAACAGGAAAACTTGGATTTGTCAGAAAACAGTTCTCTTTCTTTCAGTAAAACTGTAAGGTACGTGGCATGGGAATTCAAGACCCTCAGACTTGCGTTCCTCTGTGCTTTGTGGGTGTGCTCGCTGGGAGCTGGCTGAAAGGTTCAGAATAGCTGGAGTAGGAGGTGTTTAAAAGAAATAAAATGGATCTAATATTATTGTTGCTTTCCTGTCACTTCATAATTTTAATGTTTTTCAGTTTGGAAGATAGGAACTCCGAATGCCTCTTTTTGAATCTTTCTCCCAGCTGGGAGGTAGGAAGCCAGATCACGTTTGATGACTGCTCAGGGCCACAGAGACTGCCATTTATTTTATTACTGGTTGTAGAAGAGGGTGACTGCATCGAGCTGCTCCAGCAACCAAGAGCAATTAATGCTGCGAAGTGAAGAGACTTCAACTCTGACTTTAGATGTTGTAAAATTTTGCAGCTGATAACCCAAGAGAGGGAATGAGGGAAATAAGTTCTGCTGTGTTACAGACTGGCATGTGCACCCTGTGTCATCGAGAGGGAAAGGACGTCTGAGGGCTGGAGCCCCTGTGCTCTGGGGACAGGCTGGGAGAGCTGGGGGTGTTCACCCTGGAGAAGAGAAGGCCCTGGAGGGACCTCAGAGCCCCTTCCAGTGCCTAAAGGGGCTCAAGAGAGCTGGAGAGGGACTTGGGACAAGGGCCTGCAGTGACAGGACCAAGGGGAATGGCTTCACACTGCCAGAGGGCAGGGACAGGGATAGGGAAGGAATTCTGCCCTGTGAGGGTGGGGAGGCCCTGGCAGAGGTGTCCCTGCCCATGGCAGGAGGTTGAAACCCGATGGTCTTTAAGGTCCCTTCCAACCCAAGCCATTCTAGGATTCTTTGGTTTTGTGATTCTAATAATTCCAAGAACTGGTCCTGATACCGGAGATAATTTTATGGAAGGAATTTGGCAGAGGTGTGAGTAGTCTTGTCCTTTGCAGCCACAAATGCCTTTCAGAGAGTCTTTCCACATGAATGCTTGCAGGAAAATGATCTGCTAGGACAGCAGTCTTGCAAGAATTGACAGAGGAGCAAAAAAATCTCTTTACCATTAAGAAGTGTGCTAAGTGTTTAGATTTCCTGTTTTGCGGCAAAGAATTGAGTGTCTTGGCTTTCTCCCTTCAGTTTTGGTTTTGCAAGCAAAATGTGAAAGCATTCACTGCACTCTTCTTGTTATCAATCCTTAAGAAAGAGGAGGTAGGGGATCTTTTAATGGCAGCTGGATTCCAGGCACAGGTAGATTGTGAGGATGACGTTTGTGTGGGCTGAAATTGGAGTTTATTTTTCTTTTTGATGTGTCTTTTGTTATAGATCTGTTCTCATCTCCCTGGAAACTGAGGAATTGGAACAGCAGTCACAGAAGTGACAGAGGAGCAGGTTTTAGGAAAAGGCAAAGCTTATTAGGGACTGGGAGAGTTACCTGACAGTACAGCTAGTAAACACCTGAAAAGGAATATATTTTCTTTACACTAACCATGCATTAAATGTAGCACTTGTTGCTGCATTTTTTCATCTTTGAGATTATTGTGGTTATATATATATATATATATATGTTCTATTCCTTGAGCCTTACAGAGAGCTGACTGCAGACTTCTGCATCGCCTCCCACCCCTGAGCCTGCCTCTGTCTGCTGTGTCCTTGAGTTCTCCTTGCTTTCTGAATGCACCAGCAACACTTTATGGAAAGATCCAGGCTTATTGCACTTGAGACACGGAGACGTGTTCCGTGGAGTCACTCAATGTTGTGCGGTGCCGGTTACTTGAATACATATTTTCTTTAATACTTCTGAACGTTGTTCACTTTACATGCCAGCCTGAACTGTTTCAGAGAAGACAAGAACTCCACGTGGAAGTGTAATGGTAGACTTGGGAGGATGCTAGGGCTTTGTAATGCCTAAGTGCTTTGTATTGATGCCTAAGTGCTTTGTGCTGAATGTTCAAGGTGTGTGTATGGGGAGACTGTGAATAATTAACAAAATCTGTGTGCTTCATTTTCTTTTGATTGACTGAACAGGAGGACTCAAAGTGGGTTCAGCATTCTGTCTTCTTGCTCTGTGTTGATTTATCGCTTTGATTATTAATCTTACTGAGCTGAATTTTATGCAAGTCGTCTCTCGCATCCCCATGAAGGAACAAAGTGTTGCTATAATAGTTACCCAACTGTGGAAATTAAGATCAGGAAACTATAGCAACTTTCTTGCATATTATTTTCACAGTTTTGGCTGATGTTTTATCAAGGACAGCACGCTCCAATGATTGATTGAGACCCCTAGAAACTCATAACACAGCAAGAAAGGGTACCAAATGGGTCCTTCCTGGTTTTATCTACAGCTGGTCTTATTTTTTCCTTTGTCTGTCAGCATTTCGTATTGAATATCTGTGTGTTTCTTCTCGGACAGTGTGTTGCCCGGAGGGTTGTAGTGAAGTGTGTAAATGCACCGTGGTGGGTGAATGCGTGTGTAAATGCGCTTGAACTCTGAGTAGCAGCTGGCCTTGATGCACGATCCCTTACTTTGTACCCGAGAGAGACACAGCTGGTTGAGGGCTTGGAAAAGTGAAAATGTGAAAGCAAGGCTGCTGGAAGAAGATGGTATTTTTTTATCAGACCAGTTGTGTGTAGTTCTGGTGTTGCTCTTCTTCCCCACCTGCGTATCCCACTTCAAGAGGCTTGGATAAAGCTGGGAAAGGTGCAAAGGAGGGACAGTAAGGATGAATGAAGTTGCAGAATGGCTTTGGTGTGATTGTGTTCATTAGCGCTCTTCAGCCTTGAATAAGAGAACTGGGAGAGGTCTGTGACTGAAAAGATGAGAGGTTTACTCTTTCTTCTGAAACAAGAACTAGGGGACATAAATGGAAAGAAAATGCCAGACGCAGAGCGAAAGGAGTAACTAATTGAGTTACGGATGTAGGGGATGTTAGGAGGAGTCTGTGAGATCAAAAAGGGATTCAGCAAATTCCCTTGCACACAAATAAATTTAAGCTCTGAAAGCAAACTCTGGAAGGCCCTTGACCATAGACAGCTACTTCTGGAGAGGTTATTTAGAGGAAGCTTCATTTACACAATTTCTTTGTCATCGCATCTTTCTCAAGTCAAAGCATAATGGTTGTAAGAAGCCTTTGTTAATTGTTGTGAGATGTCTTGCAGCAGTCTTTGAGCATTTAGTCTGATGTTTTGGTTACTTCATTAGTGCTCCTGTTGCTGTATGAGAGCATGTAGGAACTGTAAAATTTGCTTGTTACTAGAGTGTCCTGGCAATGCGAACCTCTGAAGGCGTCCCTTTTTGCACATTTTATGTGCAGTGTTCCTTTCACATCTCAAAAAGGTGTTTAACTGCATCTGTTTGTATAAAACAGGAAAAATAATTGTGCAGGCAGATGTCTGTTAGAGCTACCGGAAGTTATTAATAAAAAGGGTGGGACTGTTACACCCTCTCTGCTTGCTTTAAATTAAAGAGGGATATGGTGGGGCAGATGTCAGTCTGTCAGTCCCTGTGTCTGGGAATGGTGCATTAATTTCACTCTGTCTTTTGGCAAAGCAGCCAAGTGCTATAAAGGCACGGGATCTGTCTGCAGGCATGGTGAGGTTTACTCTGGGGTGGTTTGTGGCCTGCATTTATTGTGTCTTCTACAGTCAGAAACAAGAAATGACATCTTTAAAAAGGTATGTTGAATACTGTAAAAACTCTCTGTCACTTGACATGGCAAGCTTTCCTGCCTATGGACATGGGAAATTTGGCAGGCATTGTGAGCTGTTTCCTCAAATAAATCCCAGTAGTTTAGGAGTTGTTTAATAAGTGCCGTTGGAAGTTCTTTCCTTCTGGAGAATGGTGAACTGTTATATTATTTTATGACATCTGGTAATGAGACATTGTCCATCACTTGATGTAGCACTGTTATCCACCGTGGTCTCTAGTTCCTTTCCATCTCCAAAGCAGGTCTCAGTAGCCAGTTGTTCCTCTTGATGAGATGCTGAACATCCAAGGGCTGCTGATAGTTTTTGCTCTGATTACGGACACCTGATGATACAAAAGCTCTCTCTTAATGTGTGGGGCATAATGTAGGGGAGATTGGATGCTTGGCTTTAAATATTCAAGTTTGTCCTGAACAGCCTGATGACTGTTTTAATGCTGTAAGCCCGGGTGCTGCTGGCTTGTCTAATCAGCCACTTGTTCAGAGGCTGACTGCAATCAGGGGAGTGGTGCTGGCTTTGGGGAGAGCCTGTTTTGATGCTGACTGATAGAAATGAGGTAGTTGTAATTCAGCAGTGTTGGCACGGGGAGATGAATGCGTGCTCACGTCCCCGGCCCGGCCCTTGGCAGCTGTTAGTCAGGTGGGAAGCTGTGCTCCGTGCGGATGGTCCCCAGGGCTGCTGTGCACCTGCGTGTCCGTGGGGATTGGGATGTTGTCTTACTGTTTAAAAGCTCATTAAAGTTGCATCTCCCATTCCTAGTTCCCTCCTTGCCCCCTCTGGCTAGCTGTCCAGGCTTTTGTGAGCAAACCAGAATTGATCATAGCAATTAGCTAAGCCCAGGGGACGTTTTGAAATGCTAATGTATATCTTTTTTTCCTTGCTATTAGATAGCTCTTTGCCACTGCCAATGATTTGTGCTTTCTCGCTTTGATGCATTTGCTCTTCTTCCCTTTAATAAGAGTTCTCAGTAGACTGGTGTGTAGGTAACATGGTACCCTCAAGATGTTTGTTTAGCCTCACATTTCCAACTCAGTATTAAACTGGTGATATTTCCAGCAGCTGTTAAAATTCTGCTTGTGTTTTTCCCCCTGAATTGTATGCTCTTACACAAAAGATGCAGAGCAAGTGACATTTAATTCATCTAAAAGATGAATGGCACAAGTAAAGACTTTGTATGCTCAGAAATACAAAGATCCAAGCTGCTGTAGGTTTTTAGACGAGTTGGGTTTTTTGAGCTGTTTCTTGGTTCTAACTTCCTTACCTTGAAACAAATCCAGTAAAAAAGAAAAATGTGTAAATATTTGGTTCAAAGAGGTGATGGGAAACTACTGTCTGGACCTTAAAGCTATGACTGTTATGTATGTCCTAACAGGCATGTAGCTTACCTCTTCTTGGAAAATATTTGTCTTTTTCCTACAGAAGCAGCATTCAGTGTCCTTTTCTGACTGATTTCCTCCTTTTTTGGCCCAAGTTCAGCGTTAGCTTCGGTTCTGAAGAAGTGGAAACTCAACAGAAAGTTGTGGCTTGCCAATTGGGAATCTCAACTGATGTGGTGGTTTTGTAGTATTGACTCCATGTGGCAGTTCTAATCAAAATAAACACAGCTCACCCTGGGAACTGGATGCTTGCCTTGGAAAATAGGATTGAAGAAATCAAAGCTTTAGTATTTTAGTCTTTAGGATGCAACTGTAAACACTTAAACAGCCATGTTGTTATGTATTCAAACAGTTTCCTCTCCTTCATATCACAAGTAAGCCCATCTTCTTTTAGGCTGATCTGAATTTTTCCTTTAAGATTATTAGTTATTAGAGCTCTTATCCATTTCTGGGGCTGCTAGAAGTCCCCACATGCTGCATATTTAAGGATGTGGGAACGTCTTGTGCCAATACCCTTCTTAAACTACTTTTGTTTGTTTTAGAAAAATGCCAGACTAGCTTGGTATATTTCCAGTTCACACCGTTGTGGTGCTCTGTTAGTTTGCTGAATTATTATATGGGTTTGTAATACGAGTTTGTGGACACTCAGGGTTTAATTGTTTCTACCTTGATAACGAGACTCAGTTTTACATTCTATACTTTTAAAACAAAATGTGAAGTAAGGTGTTTCTGCTCACTCTCAGTATAGAACTAATTCTGGAACAACCTCTGTACCTAGTCATTTGATGCTCTTTTTTGGGGTTGCATCTTTTTGATGTGAGAGCAGGTATTTTAACTGGTGAACTTGTCTCTTATCACTTAGGTGATGGCTTAGGTAGGTGGCTTGTATAACTTAAATTTTCAAGGCCCTCCCAGTCTTGTACTCTCTTCTCAGTATTAGGGAGAATTGTGTGCCAGCACTAATTTGGAGATTAGCCAAACATACCCTGGGCTGCCTCAAAAGGAGCGTGGCCAGCAGGTCAAGAAGGGGATTCTTCCCCTCTGCTCTGCCCTGGTGAGATCCCACCTGCAGAGCTGCATCCATATGTGGGGCCACAACACAAGAAGGACATGGAGGTGCTGGAGCGAGTCCAGGGGAGGCCACAAAGGTGCTCAGAGGGCTGGAGCACCTCTGCTATGGGGAGAGGCTGAGAGAGTTGGGGTTGTTCAGCCTGGAGAAGAAAAGGCTCCAGGGAGACCTAGGAGCACCTTCCAGTGCCTAAAGGGGCTCCAAGAGAGCTGGAGAGGGATGGAGTGATAGAACAAGAGGGAATGGCTTCAAACTGACAGAGGACAGGGTTAGATGGGATATTGGGAAGGAATTGTTCCCTGGGAGGGTGGTGAGGCTGCCAGATGAATGCCAGTCAGGATGCCCAGAGAAGCTGTGGCTGCCCCTGGATCCCTGGAAGTGTCCAAGGCCAGGTTGGACAGGCCTCAAAGCAACCTGGGATAGTGGAAGGTGTCCCTGCCCATGGCAGGGTGTTGGAACGAGGTGATCTTTAAGATCCCTCCCAACCCAAACCATTTCACGATTCTATGATTAAAAGAGCAGCAATGCTTAGTAGAGCTATCGAAGGTTTGAGTCAAAGGTCAAATCAATGGCAGGTGAGGAGGTGGTGGTGACCTTTACATTCCTGGGAGGACCTAGCCCTTATCTTACTTCTTGTATCTAAGTGGGGATTTTTTTTTTTCCCTCTTTTTGCCCTTCCTCTTCACTTCATATGAATTCTAATTCTTTCTTCTATTTTGACTCCTAACCAGAGTCATCCCGCGGTTCAAACGCACACACTGGATCTGGTGTTTGTATTTAGGGTGCAGTCTTTGATATGAATATCACTTCCTGTCTTGTCAACAGCATTAGGACTATAAAAAGTAATCTGGAAACCTCAGAAGCATCCTTCATAAATATATTTAATTAAACCCGTAGTTTCCAGTATGCCTCAAACGCATATATTGTTCCAACTCATGACATAGTGATAATAAGATGACAGCTTTAAAATGTACTGCTTTGGCTAAGCCCTCTCCTTCCCATCTTCCTTTGTGGTTTTTAGGGGCTATTGATGTTACAGCCTTCATATGGCACATGAATTCTTTGGCAGAGTTTCCTCTGCTTGCAGTCCAGACCTTTACTGCTGCTCTTCTCACACATTAAAATGTTGGGGGGTTTATATTCCGTTTTTGTAGCCTTGTTGTGCCTTGTTAACCACAAGGGATAAATAGTTCTTGCTTTAGGAATCCACAAGAAATGAGATTCTTGCATTTCTACTTGCCTGGTCGTGGGTTTTTTCCTCCTTCAGTGTTCTCTGGAGATCTCTTCACCATGAAGGAGGCCCTCAAAACAACTCTGCTTCTTTCTTTCTAGCTCACCTTTCTGTGAAGGGGTGCAATTTTTTTCCCTAAAAAGTAAAGACCACCTCATGGGTTGAAGACATAAAAATTACCTCCAGAAATGCCTCGGTTTTCCGAGTAGAAATGTGGAGCATTTTTTCTGTGCTAGGGTGCAGATGGAGGTCACATGGTGGCCGGGAGATGAAAGTGCCTGTCTCGTGTTACAAATTTAATTGTCAGCCTGCTCTTTGGTTGTGATTTTGTAGGCACTGGATGATTTGGGTGCACTTCCTTCTGCCCCCAAAAGCCTCCAGCCCTCAGGACTGGTGCCTTGTTGGTGTCTGCAGTCTGCAAATGCCACCAGCAGAGCAGTTCGTCATGAGGGGGTGACAAATGCATTGAAATGCCCGACATATGGATTGCTTTGGGAATGGGAAATGCCAAGGAACTTGCAGAAGACTAATCAGGTTTGGGACCAACAAGCATGAAGTTGATTTATAGGTTTTTAATCAAACATGTCGCTACTTGGACTTGCTTTTTCCAGAAGTAAAAGTGAGATTGGACACTAGGTTTCCTGCTTTTCCTGGCTTTCAGCAATGACTCTGTAGCTTGGAAAAAACAGTCTTCATTGCCCTCAGTGGTAGTGGGTGGCCCCAGTGTGGAGCTGGCAGCAACTCCAGGGCTGTTGCTTGTGCCACCCATACTGCTGGAACAGTGCTGACACCCAGCTTCAAAGCACAGCTTTGGAATCCTGCCAGGAAGGTGGCTCTGCCTACTTCAAAAATGTGGATTCACCTGCTGCTCTCAATTTTAAATGGAAGGTGAGGAGTTTTTTGGAGACACCCCTCACCTTTGGGTAGCCCCAAGCTAAAGGGAGAGAGATACTCCTCACACTTTCCTCTCTCCTTGGGACTTGATCCAGGATTTCAATTAATAAAACAGATTATTCCTAGTCACCCTCATTTTCTAATGGAAAAATAACTCTGAGAAGGAGGTTTTGGATGGAGATAGGTGCAGTGTGCTGAGCTGGATCACAGCTCTCTCTGCAGCAGTGGGTTCACATTTATCCAAGCACTCACTCTGAACTGTGTGCTGCAGCCCTGGGCAGAGACGAGGCTCTAATTTTAGGGTTTGAGAGATGGACTTAGCCAGGACTGCCACATGTACTGTCTTAAGAAGTACTATAAATGCTGGCCTAAGGATAAGAATGTATTTCATGATAATTTCTCTAGGTAATTATTTTAAAATATATGGAGGCAGTTTATTTCTGCGAATTAAAGCAATTAGATGGTGAGACTCTGCACAGCCTTGCAAGGAGGCTGGTGAAGCCTGTCCAGTTCCACACATGCTCATCTCAACACCACGTGTGTTATTTCACTGCCATGGCAAAGCTTTTCTGTCCTGGAGATCTGTGGGCAGTGGGAATTCAGCCTTGTCAGGAGTAGGGTCAAGTTCTCTGCCCTCAGCTCTGGCTTTTTTCTTTATGATGTAGATAAACATTCTTCATCATAAGACTGATTATCACTTCAGACCTTCAGCTTGTATTTCTGAGCTACAGGTTTCGATCCTAAATGAACCAATTTTTCATCCCCTGCGGTATTCCTGTATTTGGGTAAAGCACTTTTGAAGTCAAGGAAGGGCAATTTAACTCTGAACAGAACAACGTATTGTTCATGACTACAGCAGTACTCCAGATCCTTTTCTCGATAAGCAGAATGGCATTTGGAAGGTGGTTTCCTGCTTTTCTTCCTGCAGGTTCTACAGAATGTCGAGAATCTACCGTGGAGGGGAGTTTGGGGAAAAAGAAAAGTGTATGGTTTTCCTTTTTGCTTTAAGTCTCTTTGAGACCTCTCCAATGATACCTTTTCTTCTTACTCTGGAGGTCTTTGGTCCAAGATCATGCTCAAAGCAGGTCAAGCTGGATCAGGTAGGTGAGGGCCTCATCTAACAGAGCCTTGATTATCTCCAAGGATGGAGATGCCACCACCTCTCTGGGCTCTCACTCAGTGCTCGACCGTCCTCATGGTGAAAACATCGTCTCTAGTTGGGTTTCCGAAGTTGCACTGTCCATTGCCTCGTGTCCTTCTGCCGTGCACCTCCAGGAAGAGTCTGGCTCCATCTTCTCTGTACCCTCTGATTACAAAGCTGCAGACAGGTGTAAGGCTTTGTCATTCATCATCTTAATACTGAATAAACCTGGTCTTCTTAGCTTGTCTCAGCTTGGCTGTACTGGGTGTTTTTGTAAGAGATGCAGATGATCTAGAGGTCTTCTGGCCTTTCAGCTGCTTTCTTGCTTTTTGAGATGAGAGGAAACGTTCACTAGAAAAGTATGAATTTGTGAAAGACTGCTGGGTCTTCCCTTACTTGTTCCACGTTACAAATCTCAACAGCTTTCCTTTGCAGACATTGCATACCTTGTCTTGTTTCATTTGTAAATAAGAACAACTCAAGAGGAACTCACTGACCTCCCAGACAGGTGGTTTGTATCCAAAACAGTGGAGTATTGCCACTGGATTCAGTCCGGACAGTTAGAAATAAAGCTCTGCTCTCAGCGGAGGATGTTCTTTGTACGTTCGGACGCATTTTTAAAGACTTATTATTTTTCTTTTAGACTTGTATGGTTTTGACCGTATACTAATGTGTCTTTCAGAAGTAGAGTCACAGTAAGTAAAGGTGTTGAACACCCAAAATATCTTCTCTGTTTTGTCCTGGCAGATGCAGCATGCTTATTTATTTATCAGGAAACCGGGTAGCAGTAATCTCATTCAGAGCTCAGCCCTGCAAATAGTTGGGCTGAAATAACATGGGCAGATGCTGGACTGGAAGGGGTAGGACTGGGGCAAAACCCTGGGGCATAGAGGCAGGAAGGTCAAAAAGGTGGTTTTAACAGCTTCTTTGTAATGGTTGTGTTCTCAGAACTAACCCAGAGCTCCTTGCCAGTTCTGTCATTAATTATATTTGCCCTGACTTTTTATAACACAAGTTTATTTGCAAACAAGGTGTGGGAATTCTAGTATTTGCTCATGGTATGTTTAAAAGCTGAGAGCGTTTAATTTTTTTTTTTTTTTTTAAGCTAGATCTTAATTTCTTTGAGCACCTCACCTTAAATAATACTGCTTTAAGAAAACAAAAACAACCCCCCAGGGCAAATCTCGTTAAATTTCATAACTGAATCAAATGGATGCCAGTTCTTAATAATTTTTCCATTTATAGCACTGCCATGCAAAAGAGCTGCTCTAGCACAAATTCCTTCCTAAACAAGCTTTTCTGTCCCTGTGTCCATTTTTCTTCCTTGCTTAATATTCAAGAAACTGCTGTTGCTTCCTAGGGGGTCCTGGTTTTGCTTCAGACTGCCTTGCAGCATGCTTTGTTCTTGTTGCAAAAGCATCATAATTGGTTAATCCTGCCCTTATACTCCTGTAGTCTAATGTCTTGGTTTTTTACTGTTTAATGTGCTTAGTAATGTCAACTTAGCCTTGAACCTATTAAAAGATTGCGTTGCTTTGTTTTTAACCTTTTCTCCCCTCACTGTGATGTCAGTGCATGCCCAGTATCCACGAAGCTGTTTCACAGCCCTGTTACCTCTCATCTCTTCTCTTCCTTTGAGGAGTGGTCTAAAGCATTTTCAGAGTTTTTAATTTAAAAGAAAAGTTTTATGTCTGTGTGTGTATCTGTCTGTCTTTAGGGATTTATTCTAAGTGGTCTTTTACTCCTTGCAAGTTTTCTTGATAGGGATACCAAAAGGATAGTGAAGGGTATTGAGGAGATTATTTGGCTTATTTTGAAATAAAACCTGTTTAACTGAAGAAATGCCTGTTCCCTCTGGGACCCTTGCTCTTGCATCTGTGATTTAGGAGTACAGGTGTCAAAGATAGAGACAACTGGCTTAAGTACTTATCTAGGAACACGGATAACAAGACTGTTGTAGGGTTTGTCCCTACGTTTCCTGGCAGGAAAAATTCTGCACATACTTGCTGTAGATAAACCGGGCTTTTTAGTCATATCTGTAGACTTGGTTTGTCAATTTGGATGGCTGAACTAAATTACAGTATCATCAGTCTGCTTTCTTCCCAGGTTTGAGAACGCATGGGATAAATGCTCCTGATAGCAGAGGAGGCTGTCACTTCCATTTTCGAGGTGGTCTGGTATCCTGTGATATGCAGCAAAACATGATCAGGATGTCACAGGGGATTTTCACCTTTCCAGCCCTTTTCCAATCCCCATTTTTTCTCCTGTTACTGCTTTGTTTCCAGCTCGTGGTAGAAGCAAACAGCTTCTCTTCCAGCTTTCTGCAGGCAGCTTGAAATCTGAAATTCAAAGTGAAAAGGGGTCTCTAGAGTTAGTACAGAATGTTGCTTCTTTTCTCCTCCCTGTAGGTTTAAATTTCTGCCATGAAGTGTTTTGCAGAATAAACAAGTAGTACTGGCCTCATCTGCTGCCGCTGGTTTTGTAAAGCTTCGTTGGAATGACTCTTTGAAGAAAGAACAATTCAGCAATTAGTAGGATTTTGCTCGGTGTTAAAGGTTGAAAATCTTGCTGGCAAGGAAACTGGGCCTGTGCCAGAACACGCTTTTAAATATCTGTATTCTGATCCCGTTTCCAAAAGCAATACTAAGAAAGCCCAACCCCTTTACTTGGCTGCTGGGGAGAAAGCGCCGTGCTGGAAGGAATCCATCTTATCAGCTTGTGCCCTTTTCCTGTGAAGAGGAGCTCTTTGTCCTGTGCCTTTCTGAGAGCCTCCTATGATCAGAGCGAGGTTTCTCGGCTATTGTGTCCCTCCCTGAGCTGCCTCGTTCGTGCTGGGCTGAAGTGGCCTTTCTGTGGGGCTGAGACACCATCAACAGCTCCCTCCTGGCACACGGGAGCGTTCCCTGCTCCTGCCTGCTCTCCATCTCCTGCTGGTCAATGTCCAGGGCCTCCTCATCCACAGGGATGGGTCATCTTTGCCGTCATCACCGGCACAGAAACGATGTCCCTGAATTTCTTATGTCAGCCCTGACTCTCACCAGTGATCTTATGTGTGATCACCAGGTTGGGACCCTTGTGACAAGGAGGACGTGGAGGGGCTGGGAGCGTGTCCAGAGAAGGCGATGGAGCTGGGGAAGGGGCTGGAGCACAAGACTGATGAGAAGCGGCTGGAGGGGCTCAGGGGAGATCTTTTTGTCCTCTACAACCACCTGAAGGTTGTAGACAGATGGGGGAAGGCCTCTTCTCCCAGGTAACAAGTGACAGGATGAGAGGAAACTACCTCAAGTTGATGTTTTGTTTGGATATTAGGAAAAAAAACCCTGAATGGGTTGTCAAGTATTGGGAGAGGCTGCCCAGAGAAGTGATAGAATCACCAGCCCTGGAGGGACTTAAAAGATACTTAGATGTGGCGCTTGGGGACATGGTTTAGTGGTGGGCTTGGCACTGCTGGGTTAACGATTGGACTCGGTGGTCTTGCAGGGCTTTTCCAACCTAAATGATTCTATGATTCCACGATAAAGAGCCATGTGAATTCACAGCTTCCCCCAGTAGATGTTGATGGTGCATGTGAGCGCGTCCGGCCATCTCTAGTTCCTCAGAAACAGATGGGCATAAAATGGCATCATGGGACTGGAATTTTATTAGTTATCATTGTTCTTATGCTTTGGAAAATTAATTTAATTTGAGATAACTAATGAGAAAGTCGTAGGGGAGCCTTTCCTGTGGCGGCTTTGCTGCAACTGTGCCTCTGCCATTTGCTGAGCAGGTTGGTCCTAATATATCCATTAATGTGACTCCTCCTGGATGGAGTGAGCTGCTGGCTGCCTGTCTGCTCTGTCTGCTGCTGCCACTTCCCGATGCAGAGCATCAGCCTGTGAGCCATTATGCCACTAATAACCAAAGGCCTCTTTGAGTGCTTTTTCCTGGTGTGCAGCCACTGTTTCTGCAGGCTTGGAGGATGGAAGGGAGGGAGGGATGAGCCAGGTGGATCGTGCTTGCAGGAGGTGTTTTTCCTGGCTCTATAGGACAAATGTGGGAATGTGTAGTCTCTACATGTTTATTTTCAGGCACACAGCAGCAATCCTTGCCATGTTTTAAAAACTGACTCTTGAGTTGCTATGTATTACAGTATTGATGTCTTTCAAAGAAAGCTGCCAGAGAAAACTGATCAAAGCAGAGCAAAGACAAAGCACAAGCTCAGAGCATTTGAGTTTACTGACCTCATTACCTTGTCTCCAGCACTTTAAATTAAGCTGTTTAGATGACAAAATTCCATCTTCCTGAAACTGAGAATCGGCTTTGACAGCACACTGAAATTGTAGTGTCTGCTACCTCTGGCCCTTACTGCATAATTCATAACATCCTCTTTACCTAAGCCTTAATTAAACCTCCAGATAAGTTGAGTTTTAGTGCTATTTACACATTCCGACCAGAAGAGCCTTACTTTCGTGCCAGTGTCACTGTTTCCCACGGATTTTTGAGCAGGGAGCAAACGGATCAGCTTGTGTCCTTTCATGTCTCTATTTGCCATATGATTTTTTCATTGTTACCAAGGCAACCCTTCTACCCACCCCCCAACAGGCGAGCTCTCAATACAATGTAAGTTATTGTCTGGAGCAATTATTAGGCTATTATTAAAGCCCTATTGAGATATGTCAGTATCCCGTAGGAATTTTAAACAAGTGGGAGCAGAGACAATAGCAAGCACTGGAGGATTGCGAACGCGTCGTGCTGCCGACGGTAGCGTGGGGAGGACGCCTGTAGCCCTCCTCACAAGGTCTCATAAAAACTATGAGCAGTCTCCCCGAACTGACAGAAGTCAGGATGTGCCAGTGTGGGTTAAGACGGAAAGAGAGAAGAGGGGAAGTGCTCTGCCAGGGCTCTTGGGCTGCGTGCTGCTCCTCACGTGGCTGCCGTGCACGCCGAGCATCTTCGCCTGAGTTCGGTACAGCCCGTGGGGACGTACTGCAGCACTGAGTGCATTGTTTTGATGGAGAGGATAGTAAAATATCCCCATCCCACGTGGATGGGAGGGTGTTCTTTGTTAGAAAGTCTTCTGCATTCATGATGCCTATTTGTGTGCCCTGATTTTAAAAGGGAATTATTCATCATCAGTGGCAGGATGTGTGGGAGCTGGGCAGCGAACGGGTGAAATAAGAGAGGAAAGTGACTTTTGACATGATCTGTTTATTTATTTATAGATTACAGCATGGTGTTTCTTTTCCAAAGGAAGGCTTTTCCAGTTTCCCAGCAGTGGGAATTCAGGAGATCCAGGAGCAGAACTTGCCTTGCAGTCTCCTCTTGCCATACATTCCCTGCTGGTGCCACTGGCGTCGTATCAGTGAAGCCACCACCACTCACGCAGCCATAACAGCCCAGCCTTTTCCATCCTACCCCATATCCTGGGACTGCATTTTCTGTCGCCTTTGTCTTGCTGATGCAGTCGTTCTGTTGAGCAATAGCAGAAGTGACAGGGTTTTATAGCACCGTATTGATTTCTTCCAGGAATTTCCTTCCAAGAAGCTGCAGTGTTGTCATGGGTCAGAGATGTCACCAGACTGATTTGGCGTTTCATTTGTGACAGTTGTCAGAAGAGGCTGTGGCTTGCCCAGAACATCTTTGTCTTGGGCTGTGCAAATGTTAAGAGCAATTGTGAGTGCAGATGGAGAACCCATTAATGAGCTGCATATGCAAAGGAAGGAAAAAAAAAAAAAGCAGGAGAGTTTGCAAGAACCTTTTTTCTGGCTGTTGGAAAGTGACACTCTTTCTGGTTATTTTAAAGCTCGTTTCTCTGGGAAGATTACTTTTAACTCCTGTGAATAAAAGATCCACCTCCACAATTTCTCCTTCCCACTGCTTGGGAAAGGTCTCCCAAGGTCTCTCCATCCTCCACTTAGCACAGAAGTGGAGGGGGTTTGCCTCATCCCTCTGCACAGCAATGCGTCATGATAAATATTTGGGGATGTGTTTGTGTGTGTCTCGTTTGGTGTTTCTCTCAGACCAGGACACAGTATCGCAAGGCTGTAATGCTCAGTCTGATGTATGACACGTTTCTCGGTTCTCATTTATGGTTTTTCTGCTGTTTAGTTCTCACACAGATTTTGTGTCCGTGGATAGCAGCAGTGAGGGGTTCCCAGCTAGCAGAGAGATCCAAGTGCATCTGAATCCATCTGCTGCCGGCATCTGGCAGCTGTCTGCCAGGTAAAGCCTGCAGCGGGTTCAGTTCTCCAGTTCCTCCGTCATTTCGGTGCCTGCTCTGCTCCGCTGGCCATTTTCCTGACCTCTGGTGAAATCAGGGGTGGGGGGGGCTTGTGTGAGCTCTGTGGTTGCAGCAGCACAGGGTGCAGGCACTCCCAGCACAGCTGCTCAGAGCTTTTTGTGTTTCGTCGGCGTTGGAGGCAGCTCGCCCCGGCTCATTAATGAGCGCTGCAGTGAGGCACAAGTTGGTTCATTGAGACTTTGTTAAAGACTTGTTAAAGGAAGTCAGGTTTCGTAGCTAATGGCACTGGAATATCTATCAGCATATGTCTTTTGACAGCGTTACCATTTCAGGCTCTGAAAATGATGTAACTATTTTACTATAATAAAATAATTACAATTTTCAGAGAGGAATCTAGGGCAGTAGGCTATGGTTCATAAAAACACTTGCTTTGGCAAACATTTTACCACTCAAAATAAAAAGCAATTATTTAAAATTATAAAATCTCTTTCGCACAATGTTGCAAACCTTATTTTAAGTACTGGCAATGTTCCTGAATGTGTCTGAGTACACCATCACCTCTATGGAACATAGTTTAATTCTTGTCAGATTTGCCTACTCGAAACTTTGTTGTGAATATTTTAAACATAGGCTGTTGCTGTTAAGTCTTTGCTGCTAGTTGTAGAGGTGGCATGTATTTATACTACATTTGCAGAGAAAGAGTTTATTTTTCATCTTTCAGTGCTAATGGAGCTGCTAATGAGGAGAGATACATAGTTCGTGGGTATCCAAAGAACAATTCACAGGTCATTTCCTAAACAGTATTAAACAACATGCTAATAAGGCATGCTAGGTGGATGTGCGGGTGGATCTTTAATTGCAAATAGCAGAAGCAAACTCAAAATGATAAAATTCTTTGCTGTTAGCTGCAAAAGAGCTTTCGCATAAAACGTCACTTGCTATAAATTCCCTAAATTTGCTCTTTTACAATAAGCACAGATGATACCCATTAGTTCAGCAGCAGCCGCTCGCTCAGCTTGGTCTTTTCCAGCTTGTTCTTAAGAAGCGAGACTGATTTAATGTTCAGTGACTTTTGTGTGGAGGCTGCCCGTGTGCCGCTGTGTTCTGTGCCTTGTGGGTGTCCCCGTGTCCCTCCAAACCATCCCCCGGAACCGACAGCGCCGGCCGAGCCCGGTGCTCCAGCGCTGCCCGTGGGGCACGCGTGTGACAGGTATCCACGCATCCCTGAGAAAGGGAAACCTGCTTCTTTCCAGCTGATTAATACAGTTCCCTTTAAACGTGTTTGCATTTGGTTCTGTGCCGGTGTTCCTCGCTGCCTTTGGTACCTCGTGTTGCTGTGGTCTCTTGTGCTCGTGCTGTACAAACCTCGTAGCTTTGGGTATATTAACGCCACATGGACCTTTCGGATGTCAGGGTGATTATAGCAAATGTTCAGCTCGGTCCTGGTTACAAATTTCAAATGTTATTTGGACTCCCTGTCTGTATGGAGAACGTATTGCATCCCAGAGAGAGGCTCTTTTCAGACTTGCTTCTGCTGTGTCCAGTGTTACGTGTGTGTGACAGCCTGCGAGTGCTTGTCAGGTGAGCTCCAAAACTGAAAACTCTTTCCCCAGAATGAACTGTGTGTTCGTTCTGCCTGAGCCTGCCCCTTACAGAAAACACGCTGTCTTGGCCTCTGGTGCAGGCTATTTCCTTTGTGCCAACAGTTCCTCTTGGAATAGTCTCTAAATTGAGGATGACTTCTTTCTGTGTCTCAGAGGTTAATGCAGGCACATCAATAGATACTTGGTTAAGTTTATATGCAGTCCCAGGATGCTCCTTTGGTGTGAAAGGCAGTTATCCTTTCTCTGGCCGAATTTGAGATGACAACAATAGCGGAAGTTCTCACCTCTGGAGAGCAAAGATATGACAGAGCTTTTGGTGGAGCACCTATCAGTACGGTTTGGGGCTTTTTTTTTTTTT
>VZTA01026990.1:1202951-1260436 GCA_013398855.1 Mohoua ochrocephala
ATGTGAAGGGGAAAAAGCAACCATCCCTGCATTACATACCTGATTGCTATTCAGTTCCCAGGGGAGAGGCACTGAGAGCTAAATGCAAGGGCTGGAGGTCTGGGCTCTCTGGTTGGAGTCACTGAATGTCACTAATTAAAGCAGAGTAGCCACTTACATATTTATTCATGTTTCAGAACAGTTGGTGAATCAATTGAGTGCATGGACTGGGGCAGCTTCAGTTCTTCTTGTGTTGAATTTGCTGAAGGACCAACCCCCAAACCTTATATGCTTAACCCCCAACTCTGTTGAGGTTGGTTCTTTGTGCCTTGCTGGTATAGACCAGTATGGATGTAACAAAACTTCATTTCTGTGTGACTCTTAGATGATGCTTTTTCCACAACCCCGTCTTCCACTGTTGAAAAGGAGCTGATTCCAACCTCCGAAATACTTGCCAAAAATAAAAAAAAAATTATTCTGGTGAGAAGAAAATAACATTAGCTTTAAGGCCATCCTCACTGTACCTGATGGATTAATTTGCCTAAAGCTTAAATGAAAATCCTTGCAGGACTTGAAATCAGGACAACAGCCACTTGTGCTGGTGCATGAACAAACCAGCACAGAATAACCTTGCAGCGCGTGGTGGATTTTTTTAGACGGTGCAGATGGATTTCCCCCGTAAACACCTTGAAGTGTTGCCTTTCACCAAAATCCTGTCTGAATTTAGCTCCTAATTGATAATAGCTCATTTACGTGGTGGGAGCAGGCTGGTGACAGCCTCCTGGTCCCCCCCTCGCTGGGAGATTTGCATTCCATCTGCTCTGGCTGTTGATTAGCAGCATGCCAGCTACATGAGCAGTGCTTCTGGATGCTGCGGTCATCTGTTGCGATAAAATTCTTCTGTGAGGACACAACCACAAAGCTCAAAGCATGGTTAGGGCAGCAGGGAGAACCATCCTGGGGGTTGCTGCTCTGGGCAGTTTGGCTGGAACGTTCATCGCCGGCTCCGGGTTTCCTGGAGCACGGCAAAAGCTTTCCAAGCCTTGGTGGACAGAACTCCGAGCTCCTCCCTGCTTCCTTGCAGCTGCAGTTTGGAGTACCCGTCTCTCCCATTCCAGCTGTATCACCCGTACTTCATATAAGGATCAGACTTTAATTGTACAGGTTTTGCAAAGAAGAAGGTTTCAAGTCAACCACAGCTTCAAAGTGGGCAGTGTCTTGTCAGCTGCTGCCCGGCAAAGTTGCCGTGAACACAGCGCACAGGTTTCTTTGGGAAGATATCCACAGATGATTTATTCAAGTTTATTGAAAGTGCTGTTGTTCTGTCCATTTGCACAGCTGATACTGCAACTGGGACTTAAATTTAGGCTTTTTGCCACTGTCAGGAATAGGGGTAAAATAGAATTAAATGTGGTGGCTCTGTAACACATCCTTTGAAATGTAAATAAGAAGCGACTTAGGAAGTTGGGCCATTGAGTTTTTTACCCTCAGCATACTTCGAGTTTGTGTTTGGATGCAAAACCTTTCTGTTGGCAGTTACTTCTGTAGTTTGTGTATTCCCTTCCCACCAGGTTTTGTTCGGGAAGTAATAGAAATTAATGAATGGTTCCTTTTGCCTTTTTATTTACCAAGTGCCAGCAGTGCTGTGCCTTGAGCCTGGGGGAAATGCGGGGGGGAAATCACATGCCTCTCAATCTTTCTTCTCATTTGGGGTGTAAAAATCCTTTTCAGAAGGATTCATTTCAGTTCCAGTCTGGCAGGGATGCTCCAAGAGGAGATACCCAGCCCGTGTGGTTTCTGGCTAGGGACTTGTGCTGTGCAAAATGAAAGAGATTAACTTGGAAAACAGACAAACAAACAAGTGCAGTCCTGGTCTCTGCCGCATTTTAATCTTAAACTAAAATTACCCCTGGAACACAGTAGCTCTATTGAGGAGCTGAAGTGGGCATAGACTTCCAAATCAATCCCTTTGAAAGACTATCTTCTCTCCCCTTGAAGGAAGGACATTTGAACTGGAGCCTATTCCTTCCATGCACTTCAATCATAGCAAAGTGGCATCTGAGGAATGCTGCTTTTGCTTGAATTGGATTTAAACAAGCCCTTCAAGTGCAGGGTTGAGAAGAAGGCAAGGCAAGGGATGCTACCTGAGCATGTGTTTAGAAGAAAACAGCTCCAAACTTGTGGAGACCTGCACTGGAGAGCTTCTGCTTATCTTGAATTTACCACAGTGTCTCCGGGCAAGCTTCAATCCATGTGTTTTAATTAATCCAGCGGGGTAGGGCTCAGCTGGGTGGCTGTGCACTGCGTGAGCAAGGAGGAATATAACCTTGGGTAGGCTTTGTAGTGTTGTGGAGAGGATCCTACAACATCTGTTGCTGTAATAATGTAAGAATTAAAGCAGAAGAATTACTGCCCTGAGTGGAGAAGCAGCTACCTTAATGTTAATTTGCTGGTGTTTAAGCTAGAATTATATAATTTAAAAAGAAAAATATTGTTTTAAATTGTGCAAAATGTTTAGGAAGATGCTGTTGTAAACATTTTATGAGAACTAACAATCTGTTCTGTTCCTGAACATGGTCTGATTGTAAGGCCCTCTGGTAAAATCTTGCACAGAGCCGCTCTTGGGCCCTGTGTCGTTTCTCTGAGATACCTCCAAAATGTATTTTTCTTCATCTGATAACTGCTTGCTTATTATCTTCTTGCGAGCTGTTTGCCTTTACTAGCTAGTAAAATAAAAAAGGAAAAAATGAATTTGAGTCGTGTTGGCTCCCTGGGGGGAAATTAAGCCATCGAGAGCACGTTTGAAGTAGGTTTGCCTTTGTGCCATGTGCTCGCTGTACTCCATATAGGGAGCCTGGTGTTGGTTCTGCGTCATTTGTTTTGTCTTTCTAGTTGCTCTTAATATTAATTGAAGTCTTTCCCAAGACACGGTTCTGTTAATCTTCCTTTTGTCATTTCCCTCCTCCTCCTGCCCCCAAGATCTCCAATGAACATGCTCTCCTGTGTCTGAAAAGAGCTCTAAAAGTACCATTGTTGTTGCTTTTTTAATGTTGCTTTTTTATTCACCTGTTTTGGTTTTTTTCTCCACCAGTGCTAGTGTTTCTAATTGTTTGCTTAGCGTCTGAATTTTACATGTGCTGTAATTGTTATAAGGATGCAAATAGTTTCCTGGAGTGATGGGTGTATGTCTCTTAACAGCTCCAATTATGCAAAATGTTTTCAATTAGCTGTAATTCCCTTCCCTGCCTCCCCTCAGACACACAGAGCTGAGCAGGGTCTCTCCAGGGACACCGGTGTGCTTTGCTGGAGCAGCCTTTCCCCTTCCACATCGCATCCTGTCCCAGCAGCGTTAGGATCAGGAAGCACATTCTGCTGCTCCTTTTGTTTTTCAGAAGTTAAAGTGCTCTTAGCCACACCATTTCCCTGAAAGTTTTCAGTATCTTGAAGGAGGAGATGTTCACTCCATCTTTAGAATCCCACAATTTCGCCATCAGCAATGGAAACAAGCGACCATCCTGAACTGCGAAGCTTTTCCTCGAGCTTATCCCTTGCTCTGCAGAGCCATAGAAAGTAGTAAAGTGCTTTTTACAGTTCTGGTACCGCCCAAAGGGGGATGCTTTGGTGGATGGACTGATGGCTAAATGTGAAAGGGCAGTTTCTGTGGTGTCTTTGCACAGAACAGTTGCCAGGAACTGACCAAAATGTTCCTGTAAGCTTTGAGGTGGTTCTGGCTCTGAGGTCACCACCTCCATGTGTGATGGAAGGTGTCCCTGCCCATGGCAGAGGGGTTGGAACGAGATGGTCTTTCAGGTCCTTTCCAACCCAAACCGTTCCATGATGATGATGTACAGTGACAGAGGACAAGGAGAAAGCAGAGGAGTTTCCTGACAGGAAGAGTCGTCGTACGGAGGCTTTATTGAAAAAGACTTGTGCATGTGGATGGTGTTTGCTTAGGTAAGGCAGAGGAGAGGTCCGTGCCTTCTGCCTCATATGGAAAAGATTCCTGTGTTCCAAACAAAGCTACCTCTGGCTTGCTGATGAATCATGGAGTTATCTGCAGCAGGATGAAGTAACTGGGTTTAAATACCTTCATCCCTCGAAAGAAGTATTTTGAAGCCCTCTAAACTCTTCATCTGTAGTTGGAGTATACTTTTCTTCCTATTCTGCCTCAAAGTGACCTCGCTGCTAGTTTTAGGCCTTATCTTGGCCCCTAATTCTTACTCCCTGCCTGACAGAATCTATCAGGGAACTGAGGAGGTCGAGACTCAACCTTTCCAGCACATCATCGCGTGTTTGCTGAGTGCAAGGACTCAGAGAGGTGCTTGAGTCCGAAGCAAGATTTTGTAAAAACTAATTTGATGCCCCTACTTCTGTGTTCCTCATCGATCAAGAAGGGTGAGTCCAGTGTATGGGTCCAGTTTTTGCAGCTATTTAAGCCCTCCCCAAGAAAAGCGAGCTGGGCTTGGTCCTACAGCGTGCGCACAGAGCTTGGACGAGGCATGGCTTTAATGCTGAAATATGGCATTTCTTAAAGCTTTCAGAGTGCGTGTCCTGCTGGTGGCCACCTGCAAGTCCTGATGGAGAGCAGAGCTGCTTAGATTTCCCAGTCTCAGCTGGGGCGAGTGTGGCCAGGGCGCAGTGGCCGGTGCTGCAGCACAGGTGATGTGCTTGTCGGGCTGCGTTTGCAGGAATGGCCTTATCACTGGGAAAACGCTGATAGGATCTGGGCCTCTTGTTTCAGCATAAATTAGCACTTTTCTTGTTGCATTTGCTCATGCACAACCTGATTTTTGCCAGCAATTTAAAAAGAAAAATCAAATGTACATATACTCGGTAGAGTATATTTGGTGGAGGGAGAGAGGGAAAGAAAGTGGGGGGAGAAAGCACTGAAAGAACAAGACTTTAACCCTGTTTCAAGATGATTCTGCCTTGCATTTATCTTGTTCATCAGATGCGTGGGTGACAGTTCAAGTCTGTCATCAGACCCAGCAGAAGACGTCCCTGAAGGATATCCATGGAGGGGACAGTGGCCATCCTGTCCAAGAGTACTTTGATCAAGGCATTGCCCATTTCAAAGGTCCAGCTTGCGTAACAAAGTGTTGCTGCAATCACTTGTGTAACGCCACGTCGCAGCAAACTCTCAGTTTACTTTGTTTTCCAACTTATTTCTTCTTTTGAGCATTTTACGTTTTTACACCACAACAAGTATTTGATGGGGCTCTGAGCAACCTGCTCTAGTTGAAGGCGTCCCTGCTCATTGCAGAGGGGTTGGCCTAGGTGGCCTTTAAAGGTGCCTTCCAACCCAAACCATTCTGCAGTTCTGTGATTTTTATTTCTATGCAAAACAGCTTAAAGCAGACTGAAATATCCCCAAAATATTCGAACATCAGCAGTGCTGGAGTACACAGAATTAGCCAGTTTGCATCCAGGTTAGGGATGGCTTTTCCCCCTGGAGGTGTGGTGAGAGAGTTGCAGAAGGCAGGGCTGGAGGCACTCGTGGTGCTGGAGCCTTGGCAGGAGGGGAAGCGCCGCTGAGAGAGAGACCAAAGCTTGGATGCGTTCAATCTGTTTTAATTTAACAATCCAGACATTTCCTGTGTTCGTATCAAGGGTATGGGCACACAAATCCAACTCCGGTGAGTTGTGTTGGCTTCTCCAACGTCTCCTTGTCAGCTGAGCTGTGGGGTAATGCCTCGATCACCTCCGATCACAGGAGAGACGCAGGTCCGAGCAGGCGATGTGATATTCCAGTTAAATCAGTCTAACAGGTCGCTGCTGCCAGAGGGGGAATCTCCCTCTCACCACCTCCCCGCTGCGTGCAAGGAGCTCTTTCAGAGGGCTAAACCACAGGAAACGACTTTATTGATCAGTTAGGTTTTTAATGCCTTTTAGTTTTAATGCTGGGTAGTTCTTTAAATACCAGATTAACTTCCTGAACTGGTTCACTGTGGTCTTGGATGAGCAGCAGCACCAGACCAAGGAAAAGGGCATCATGTATGTGTCTGAGAGAGGGCATAAAGGATGTAAAGCCATAACTACTGCTAAAATTCCCCAGAACTCCTTCTCCGTGTGGTTTGCCTAGGAAAAACTTAATACATACAAGACTTAAAAGTGCACTGTATCAACATTCCTTTAACTGACTGTAATCTCAGTTTCGTTTTAATTCTTCTCCTCTTTTTGGTTATGTCAGATGTTCTGACAGTTTTTGTGCAGTTTTAATGAGAAGGTAATTGTTGCTGCTCAGTAAAATTCTGGAAGTAAAACTATGGAAGCTGGAGGCTCAATAAAAGAAGCATAAACAGTCATTTTATTATGAAGCTTTATTCCCTGACAGAAACCTTTTTTCCTTGATTAAAATATTCACAATATCGAATTTACATCTTTCTTGGTAAATAAGAATGCACATGAAAGAAGATTATAAAGTTTCCTCCTATTTCTCTTTCCATGCCACCTTCCACCTTCATTCAGGAGATGTGGCAGAGAAAGAATGCTTGCGGGTCTGAGGGTGAGGGATCTCTGCTGTATTCAGCAATCTCTGAGTTTCCTTTGATTTCCTCTTGCTGCTGCATTTCCAGTCCCCATTGTCTCCATGGGGTTCCAAAGTCTTCTCCCCATGG
The DNA here is from genome assembly GCA_013398855.1 of Mohoua ochrocephala. Taxonomy (NCBI): domain Eukaryota; kingdom Metazoa; phylum Chordata; class Aves; order Passeriformes; family Acanthizidae; genus Mohoua; species Mohoua ochrocephala. The sequence goes on from VZTA01026990.1 coordinate 1,209,548, forward strand.
AAGTCCCCAGTGTTTCATCACTGCTTTTGGGAGCTGGGCCCGATCTCGACAGCTTGGGGTGATCCTGCCCTACCTTTCCTGGAGCAATATTTGTTCAAGTGTTGCTTGGCTAAAAGGTCGGGAGCACTTGTCCTGCTACTCAGCAGAGGGTTTGGTGAACCCACTGAGCTTTGCCAGGCTGAAGGGAAAGGTGGGGAAGGTGACGATACAGAAAAACTTAAGTTTGAACTCTGAGCATCTGATTTTCTATCAGTAATTCTGGTCTTGGCTTTCCATGCTGCTGTGTGCTTTTCTTTTATATTTGTCTTCTTGGTTTAAGGACCAAATTGGGCGTCCTTATTTCCATCCATGTGTTTTAGCAGAAGGAAGATTTTTTTCAGACAGGTTTGTAGCTGCATAAAACACAGCTGTGCTTATTTACTTGGGGTCCGTTCAGTGGATCTTAAAAGCATGAACAGGTACTGCTGAGGATTTTATTTGGTGGCCCTGTCATTGATGAAAGGGGAAGAAAGGTCATCTTGGATGCAGCATTGCTCAGATTGAAGGCTGATGAAGAGGGAATGGATGGCAGTGCTGAACTGCTGTCTCATGTAGCATCAGCCAGGGGTGCAGGGGCCAGTTCAGAGCTTGTCTGTAAGAGGCTGGAATATCTCTGCTTTCCTTAACCCCTGGTGTGTAAACTGTGATTTGGGTTTTTGTGCGACCATAATTGCTGCTGTCTTGTCTTGTTTTGATGAAAAGCAGAACTGGAGGCAGCAGGTGAGCAGCTGGAGGAAGGTGCAGGTGCGTTGGTGTAAGCCGGGAATGTCCCGCTGTGATCTCGGTAATCCCACAAAGCTGCAGGATCTCCATTTGCGTCGCTGGCTACTTGTCACAACCCAGCATACGTGGCCTGGACAGGTTCTAGTATGTACCGGCTGAGTAACTCAACCCTGGCGTTCTCCATTCTTTGTCTTGGAGTAAAGGTCAACGGGAAATTTGACTCTCAGTTCCTGTTGCCTGTCTTTCCTTCACCCTGGGGTGTGTGGCAGTGTTTCTGGTCTAGCTTATGGGGAGACTTCTGCAAAAACACACATAAATCTTCACTTTCTTTCTGGAAAAGAGAGGGACTTGAAGGCGGTTGTTAACCAGGGAAAGCAGGTTTTGAGTGCTGTCCCTGCATGATGTCTCCTGGCATCCAGATCTGTCATCCCATATAATCATCAATATTTTTATGGTAGGTTTTGAAGTATTACTGGGCATTTGTGCTGCTTTTCTTTTAATTTTTGATTTATTTTTTTTTCTATCGCAAGTTTCTGCCTAGCTGTCCTTCAAATCTGAGGTACCACGTAGCCTCAGTTTCATGATTCTCCTGGGAGTAGTGAATCTCCTCATGGTACAGATGTGAAGCATTGGTGACTCCCCTGGAATAGCTGACAAAGACTAGCACTGCCTTCCTTGCTTGCAGAAGGACCGATCATGAGTGCTGGATGCTTGTTTAAAGAAGAGCACCTGTAGGGCAGCTGTGCAGCCGCCCTGTGGACTGCAAAACCTGACACTTGAGCTGTCTTCTCACATCTGGCTACTGCACTGCCTGGTTTTTCTGCACCTGAAGTTCATACCAGGACGCTGTCATTGCTTTAGAATCTGTGTTTACAGAGTCACAAATATAAATAATTTATAGTAGACACTTGGTTGGATGTCTAGCTTGTAGGCATGTTGTGGAGGCTGCTTTTTCTTTCCAGCTAAACAAACCATCTGTAAGAATCTGGCTGGTTTCCTTGTAAGAGTTCAGTGATACAGTCTAAAAAATAAGCAGGATTTTTTACCAATCTGAAAATCGTCATTTCTAAAGGTATTTTGAGATAGATTTTGTTCATTCTGGGCTAATTGGTAGAAACAACAAAATGGTGAACCAAAACCTGAGAGAACTCGTGTTGGTGACCTGCAGCAGTTCTTGCCCCTTCCTTCCCCTGCCCACACATAAAACCTGCGTGTGCAGGCAATGCCAGCCTCATTTGCTACCTGAGTGGTCATTTTTTGTTGCTGGGTTTAAGGCAATAATTTAATAACCAGATCTAATTTGGGCTAAAGGATTCATTAAGTGGAGAGCTGACCAGCTCATCTGTGATGGCTCAGAAGAGCAGATATATCCTGCTTTGAATTTTCTTGACTTCTTTTTTAATATCAATTAGCTCATGAAGCTTCTTCGCTGATGATTTTACAGTATTTTAATTCCAGGTCCACTTTTGGTCAATGGAACAAAGTCCATAAGAGATGCACACCATTACGTGGGCAGTTTGCAGCTCAGATGTTAGGGTGGAATAACACGAACGCAAATGTTCCTTTATTTGCAAGCAGGGTTGGCTTCCTTCCTCTTCCTACAGCAAGAATGAGTCCTAGGAAGAGATTTCCGTAGTTGTACTTACAGCACTTTGTACAAGCAAACTTTTATTTGCTGCAAGATGGGACATAAAAGTGCATAACGAGTAATTAATTTACTGAAAGTTTCAGTGAATGATCCCATTTCCAGCTGACCCAAGTGTGGCTTTCTGTTGTGAGAAAGGGAGTTGCCTTGTGGAAAAAGCTTTCCTTCAGAAAAATACCCCAATAAACATGAGGATAACGCATTAGAAGTGTAAAGGAAAACTTTGTCCTTGCATTTATGGACTCCACAGTTTGATTTTTGTTTTTTTTTTTAACCTGCGGCTTTCACTGTACTGTGTAAAAAGCTTGGGGAAACTATGATCTTGGTGCTGCAGATCTGTCAGGGTTATGAGAGAATTGTGATGGTTGAGCAGACAGACAAAGCTGATGGGATTTTGGAGACAGATACATGTTTTCACTATAGTGACCCACTTTTTAGCGTTTTGAGTAGCAATAGAAGTGCCTTTTTCTTCTTTTTTTTCCCTAGTGTGCCACTGGGCCTAGAGGCATAAGCAGTTACTGTCTTTATAGAAACAAGAAAACTATCTTTTAAGTCTTGTTAATCTTTCATAACACAGTTCTGTTGTAGTCTTAGTTGAGTGCTGGGTACAGGGTGTGGGAAAATTAAAAAAATTAGTGTATTCAAAGTGGTGCTGATGTTAAACTTGTTATATAATAACACCTGTTATATATAACACCTGCTCAGTATTATTTGATGTGTTTAATGCCAATGTTGAGCTTGATTTTTATTTTTACTTCACTGACTAGATTTCAGATCCCTCCTCATAAATCAAATTATCTCCTCTCTAGCTGGGGTGTTGAGATAACATTACTCAGATAAAGCTGTTTTGTGGCAAACAGGAGGTGATTCAGAGAACTGCACCTGTGCTGATCACATAACAAAGCTAATTAATCATCTTTCATTAAATGCCCTTTAAAATTCAGCATGATAAAGATTAGAGGAGTTATTAAAAATCATTACTTTTAGAGGGCACCGCTCTAACAAAGAAAACTTTCAGTGGTGTGTTCTTGCAAGGGAGGGAGAGAGCAGAGCTGCCTGGGGTGCTGATCATTTGTTTATATACTACAGCTGCAGAAAATGAGAAATTAAATGAACAGTTGAGAGGAGAACTGAGAAATGAATGCTTGGGACAACTTAGGAATGCAATTTGGATGTTGATTTCTCAACTTCAAGTTCTATTTTAGGTGTGCCAACATCTGAGCTCTCCGTAAACCTGAAAATGTGGCATGGAGAGGGAGTACATCCAGACTGCTGCTGGTTTGGGCTTTGCAAGTAAAAGCAAGAGACTTGCAGGCTTCCTGTGGATTTTTTTTTTTAAATTCAGGACAGGGAATCCATAGGAAGATGAGGTCAGGAAGCTGCAGCATTGATCAGACCGTCTTCTTGGCAGCCTCGTTCGTGGCAGCTCCGCAGAGCCGAGGATAAATGGAGTACTGAGGCTATAGAAAAAGAACAAAAGGAAGGTTAGGCCGGCCCTCCGCGGCAGCAATAGCTGGATGCCTTTTAGAAGCAGCCCCTGTTGTCATGGAGCTCCCGAACCCAAGGCCGGGTTCTGGCACGGTGATTTTCTCATGGCAAAGCGCGTTGTCCTGTCCTAGCCTTGTGGGGGAAATAAATAAATAAAGGCAGTAGCCTTGGCAGCACTTGTCTATTATTGCAGCTCAATGACTGAACTGCAGCGGGATCCGGGACCAAAGGGAAACCTTTTCTTCACAGAGATTCCTGATTTATTTTTTTTTAAGGCTGGCATCTACCCTGGTCTGCAAAATATCTTTTATAAGGCGGCGTTTGACGTTTGGAGAAGGATTTTGAATAGTTTATATAGAACTTGCTTTCCTCTGAGTCAGCAGTGTTTTGAGGTTGAGATAAAGACCTGAATTCCTAATCTCAAGGGTTTCGGAAGGGCTTCCAGTAGTAGTTGGTTTGTGTTCAAAGCCCATTTTCCTCTTCTAAACTTTATATCATGGTCACACTCTTCAATACACTTATTTGTAATTTCTTTAACTGGTCAATGATTTACAAACAAGATCTTTATTGTGATATTTGGCATTGATTACGTTAGTGTAATGCTATGTCACTTTACTGAGCTTTTTGCTATCTTACAAGGTGCTATTTTGCTTGCATAGGAATATTCATGCTTGACTTTATGGACAAAAAGTACATTCCGTGCTTGAAGAGATTTTTTTTTTTTTAATCCTTTGTTAATTCCAGTGACTTGCTTGGTCTTACTGTTATTTTGTGAATGTACTGAAACATAGCAACAGGATATGGCAGAAAGGTTTGGTGTTTCCCAAGCAGGAAAGCAGTGAGCCTCTGTGCTTTTATTTCTTTATGACTTATTTTCAAGTGCAGGAAATGATGGTTCCCCCATGTCAGAAAGCATCTCTAGGTAAACTTTTCTGCTAGACATGGGTAAACTCTTTGGGCTGGAGAATCTGCCTTTCAGGCCCATCCTTAGGACTCAGCTCTGGTTTGGTATCCCTGATTACTACTATTTGAAAAGTTTCAGGCAGCTAGTGAATGAAATCTCTGCATTTTAAGTAGTGCATAGTAATTTCTGCTGCTTCGCCCCCTGTTTGTGCTTTGCTATTGGGTCAAGGATTTAGAAGTCTTGGAGGCAGGTTCAGATCAGCCTTACTGGGAGGGCCCCAGGGTGGGATGTTGCAACTGCTGTGACTCTGCTGTTGGGAGTCACCAGCCCTGGAGCCAGAGCTATTTTCTGTCCCTGTGGTGTTCAGGCTGCCGGCGAGGAGGGATCCGTGTGGGAGCGCTCTGTGGAGTGGGAATGCTCATTCTTGGCCCAGAGCCCTCGAGCAGGGTTGGAATGACACCTCAGGGCTGCTGCGGTTCTCCTTCAGCAAAGAGGAGCCCAAGCCCTGTCATTCCAGGGATTGTTTGCTCCAGGGAGGGAGCCCTCACCCTCGGGAGTAGCCGCAGAGCTGCAAGTATAATGGTTGGATAAGAAAGGAACCCTGGGAGCCAAAACTTGGCATTTGGAACAGGCTTTGGAGCCCTTGAGGATTCTTCCCTACAAGCCCTTGGGCGGTGGAGTTGTAAACACCAGGCATCTGTGCAGAACTGGTTGTTTTCTCTCTGTTTACTCCTCAAAGCATCGTCAAACTCCAAAAGAAGACAGACTTCTTCCAAGGTTGCCCCTGCACTGCAGTTTTGTGTTGTGTTCTTTACTCTTTCTGTAGCATCCCTTAAAAATGGCACTGAAGTGTGTGTAGGTTTGTAGTGCTTAACAGCAGAGCACAAACAAAAAAAAAAAAATCAGAAAAATCTAAATGTTGAAATTTTATATTTAAATGTTGTCTTGAGGTTGGTATTACCTAGAAATTAATCCGAGGAGAAGATGATTTCTTGGTTGTGACAGTCCAATATGTGTATCTGATTGTGAATGAAACTTCTATGTAGTCATTTGTCTCCTCAATTTAATAATGTGTATTTCAACGTCTGTTTGAATCTAGTAGAATCAGCGTCCCTGGAAGTGTTCAAAAAACATGTGGATGTGTCACTTGGGGACATGGCTTAGTGCTGGGTTAGTGATTGGCTTCAGTCATCTTAATCCAACCTTAAGCAATTCCGTGGTTCTGTGGTCTATTTCTCAACGTCATTGAGACCATAATAAAGTCTTAATTTTCCTGTTTGTTTTAACGCTAACCCTTGCAATCCGTGAGAGTGCATGAAGATTCAGGGGCTGTAACTATGGGAGGGTATGAAGAGTCTGCTTTGCTTCAGCATTAGGAACATTTGGTTTTTGACAGTACTGAAATTGGTAATTATAGCCTGTCTTGATTTTTTTTTTTTAACTCGTTAAACTAATTTCTTAATTACTAGAAAATGCATTCTGTCTCTGAGATTCTGCACAATGTTTTTTGTAACAACAAGGTGACCAAATTGCTGCTTTAATTTCAAGTTTTGACTTTAATTATGGAACCGTACGTAGCTCTTGCAAAAGAATTAAAACTGTCCCAGAGCGGTGGGGCGAAGGAGAGTTGTGGATCTGATCACAATCACCATAACTTAGGCCTTTTCCTTTCAACTTTGCTCACGAGAGAAAGTTTTTCTTTTCCGGGAGGGAAGCTTCCACACAGTTTTCTGTATGGATTTTAGTTGGCTGTGGTGCTGGGTTTGTGTCTGAAGGATTACCCTGATGAGAGGGTGGGGATGGTGGCTGAAGTCAGTGAGTCCCCTGGAAGATCAGGTGAAGGCTCCGGTTAAAAACCTGGTGCTTTCCTTCTGAATACAAATGTTTGCTAAGCTGGAGCGAACGCTTCTGGTCAGCTTTGGTCTTCCAACACAAGCTGGGTTAGGAAGTGAAAATGGAGCTCGTGAGATCCGGAATGGCACTTGAAGGATCAAAAAAGGTGCTGGGAACTTTGGTCAGGGTGCTGTTACCGCTGATACGAGCGTGTCCCTCTCTGTCTTGGTGTGATTCCTTTTACAAGCCAATATGTACTCCCTCGAGCCCTCTGGACTTGGCTGTTCTTCTTTCTCTGCATGACAAAGATGGTGGATTTACGCTGAAGAACTATTTCCATGGCAGCCACTTGGAAAATTGCTCCTGTGTTCTTCTGTTACAACTTCTTTGGTTTTCTGTTTTGTTTCGTAGACACAGATGAGGACACGGTGAAAAGATGTTTTGCCACGTTTGAAGAGAAATTCTTCCAAACCTGTGAGAAAGAACTTGCCAAAATCAACATTTTCTATTCAGGTAAGGTGCTTATTTGTGTGTATTTGTGGAAAATTCAACAACAGAAAAAAGGGCCTGAAGGTCCCAAACTTTCAGGATAACCACAGTGGTGGTGCAGGTCTACCATCAGGTAATTAGAGGGTGGGTTTGTTTGGAAAACTGCTCTGGTTTAATCACAGATCTGGAGCTAAACCCTGGCATTTGGGTGGAGGGAGAAGGAATGGCAGGTGATTTCATTTCTTTGAACTTTCAAAGTATCCTGCTGAACTTTATGGAGATGCTCTTAAAACTAAAGGGCGCAGTCTTTTAGCTTATCCGTGTTGACAATCTCCTGGGTGTGTTTTAGGTGTGCTGAGCTTCCTAGCTGGTGTTTCCTGGGCTTCTGCAGGAATAGCTCTCGTGGGCTTGCCTGTGTATGGCAGCTTGATCATCTTGAGGGGTCCAACGAGTTTTTAATCACTGAACTCTTCCTGAAACTCCTGCAGCTTTCCGGAGTACATCTGCCAGCAGCAATTGCCACGGGCTGTGTATTTTGAGTAAAAATGTTGTGATGGTAAGAGTGGGGATTTCCAGGTGTCAGATATCAAGTGCTGTTGTTCGTTGTTTTCTCTGAGAAAGTTGCCTTCCCATCCTGTGTTCTGGAAACAACTGTAGAAGGGGTTAATTGGAAACTGAGCCTGCAGAATTGCCACAAAAGGCTCGGTGTGCTCTGGCTCCTCCTGCCATTACTCTTCAGATGATTTTCAGCCTCTTTTGGTGAGGTTTAAGACGGGGTTTCACCTAGAAAAGCATTTAAATGTAGATACAGCAATGCATTGGCTTCTATACTTCCTCTTAAGATGTTGATTTATTAACTTAGGGCTATAAACAGGATTTGCAGCACAATATGGTAGCCTTTTCCAGTTCTGATTTTAATCTGGTAACAAATACACAGTTGAATTGTGCAAAATATTTTCATAACTATTGGGTGATGACTTTATTGCTGGCTCTTTTACTGCCAGCCAGATCTGGGTTGTGAACATGAGCATAGCCGAAAGCATGATAGATGCAGTGGCTGAGCACTGCAGCTTCCCTCAGTTCAGCTTCCATCTAGGGAAGTAAATCTCCTTTGGGCTGGCTCTGCCTGCTCTCCCAGCTCCCTGGAGCAGAGTGAGTGTCAGGACAAGAGGCAGTTTTTAGGTAGAATTGATTTTTTTTTATTATGTCAGCTGGGTTTTACACTTCCTAGGCGTTTTTCTGCACGCAGTTTGTACGTACCTAACTCAGAGCAGTGCTCTGTGTTGTTTCCCAGGGAGATCTTGTGTTTCTACCCCAGAGCTGAGGTTTTTATGCTCAGAAACTTCCTTTCTGAGCTGTATCGGATCCTGTGCACTGCGAGCTAGACTCTGTGCAGGAAGTTCTGTCAATTTAGATGCGCAGGACAGATTATAATTTTCCCTAATGAGGACCTGCTGCCACACAGGCACCCACATGTACGCACCCATTCCAGCATTGTTTAAAATGGCATTAATAATAGAGGGTAGGGTTGTTTTTTTCCCAGCTAGCTGTCATTTCAAAAAGTTCCAGGAGAGAATACATGTAATTTGAAAATCTCCTGTGATAAGATTAAAATAAGTCTTTTATCTGCAGAGGAGCCACGTGACTTTGATAGAACGGAAACCTGTTATTAGGGTTATTAGCATTGAGCTGCAGCTAGAAACGTTACATCAGTGGTTCCTATCCTTGATCGTGTCAGAAATTTGTCACGTCGGACCCTATTGTAACTCCAGGCGTGTGTTGGCTTGGATTATGACCTGGCACGTCCTATTTAATATGGGTTTATTATACAGCTTATTACACCCCTGTCTTTACTACAGTAAATATTGCTCATTTTCAAGAAAGTCAAGTTTTCTGTTGATCTCTGCTTCGTTTCCTCGTCATCTTTCCCTGGGCTGAGGGATCCTCAGTGAGCATCACCCGGGATTGCAACAGCACAAACAACCTCATCCTCTTGGGATGGGCTGCTCCCGGACCCCAGTTCCTCCACGGAGCACTCGGAGCTGGAGTGACCTGCTGCAAAGTGCCTTTCCTTGCCCTTCCCTGTGTGCTGCCAGCAAACATTGCCTTAATTCCCCAGACCATTGTCTCAGCTCAGTGGAAAGGAAATCTGCCGTTAACTAAATCAGATTTGATAAACAATTTGCAGGTTTTTTGACTATGCTCAAGAAGATCTGTCCCCAAGTGAAAGAAGAAAGAATTGCAGTAAAATTTTCAGATGGTTCCAGCAGAGGAATGGCCATTCAAGTGCTAAAGTTTTATCTGTGGCCAGATTTGGTTTGTGTTTGGGATTTTCTCGATGGCAGGTTTGTTATATTTTAAATCACCATCATGAGGATTTGGCTAAATGGTAGCCAGCAACATTTTCGTGGTCAATTTAGGAATGGTGTTGTTATTTGTAGGAAACCCTGGCTTTAAATTGGGAAGCAAAATATGGAACATAATGTGTACAAGTAGGGAAGGGATGGAATGCAAAAAGGGCCTGCCTGCAATGCCCTGAGCTGGGTAGCTGGCAGGCGGTCCAGGCTGTTGGATTGCCTCCTGTCTGGTGCAGCAGGCTCCGGTCACGGCCGTGCCCGTGTAAACTGGAACTTGGGGGGGAATTCTACTGGCTCCTCAGTGTAACAGCTTTTTTCCCATCATCCTCATGTGTGAACTTTTGCGTGAACTTGGAGAATGAAGTAAAAAAATCAGCTTGGAATTGCGTAGCTGAGGTGATAACTCTTTAGGCTCTTTTAGTCAGGATCTAGCAGCATTTTTTTTGGGCAGAGCTGCTGCTTTATGGCAAGCACTTTTGTTGAAATCTGCCTCTATTGGATTTCTCGTTAGTCTTTGCCATGAAATTACACTCGAGCTGAGGGCTCGGTGGGCATCAGGTCATGCAAAATGCTGCAACACAAGAAGAGTGGTTCCAGTTTCTAAGCTTTTTTCCTAAGTCTCTTGAGTGACATGTTTTTTAAAGTCACTTTTCAGAGTGTTAAATTAGTGCTGGGTAGTGCTAAATTAGTGATAGCGGTATATGACTTTTCAATTATTTTGGAGTATGCCGCAAACTGAGAAATTAATCTCTATTCTGCTTTGCTGTTTCCTGGGCAATTCCCTTGGAGGTTTTCAGAACAGCAGCACACGTTTTGTTTTGTTTTGCTTCTGCATTGAGTCTCGACAGTAAAAAAAAAAAAAAAAANAAAAAAAAAAAATCATACTTTAATAAGATGAAATGATTTGTGGACAGAATAACTGGAGTCAGTGCAGGAGGGAGAAGGTGGTGACAGGATGGCTGTTTCTGAGGAGTGGCATTTGTTATGGATAGCTGCAGCCATAAATATTTCAAGGTATTTTCTTTGAATATTGTATTAGGCTGATGGATTTAAAGATTTTTCTGGGCATAGGGACAATGGAACAGCGCTTTCAATTGAAAATATGAATTTATACTCCTCCATATCTCCTGATTTGATCTAAAAGAAATCTCAGTGTATCACAGATGGTTTAATAGATGTTTTCCGTATAGAGAGTGAACTTGTGAGCTTTATTTATATGAAGGCTTTTGATTTGAGCAGATATCTGTTACTTCTTCCCGAGGGCGTTCCCATAGCGGGGAGGGATTATTGTTCTTGCAGTCTGATCTTGTTGTGGTAAATATTCTGTGGTTGTAGGCCGTGGGCAGACAATTCTCACTGTGGGCTGCATTGCCTCTGTTTGCTGGAGTCCTTGCAGCTGTGGAAGTTGTCAGAGAGGAGCTGCCCTTTCCTGCATTTTAAATCTTCTTCCTTTATTAAAGTTTATAAGCAAGAAAGTCAGAGTTTCAGGCTCCTCTTTACTCGATTTCCCATATCGATCCCCCTTTTCTGTTTGGAAAGGCATTCTCCCTCTGGCAAATACCTTATGCAGAGCACTGTAAAATTATTTATAGAGTAGTTTTGCTCTTAAAATTAAGCAGAACTGAGGAAGGCAGAGGAAAAGGAAGAGTAAATCTTACATCTGAGCGGAGAGCAATTGAGAATTATCATTGAGTTGTTATGTAAGATACTAATGAAGAGAATCAAATTGACATCCAGGAGGCTGCTGAGCAGAGCTTTGTGTACCAGAGGGACCTCGTGGCTCTGTGGTGTCTGGTGCAGTGCTGGGCGTCCTGCTGGGTGAGGTGGCTCCAGCTCCAGCTCCAGCACTGTGCCTCTGGTCAGCATCTCCCTGGTCAGCATCTCCCTGGCCACCACCACCACCCATGGTCTGTGACCCTGCTTATCACCAGAGATGCCAAAGCTGTGACTGAAGCTTTGCAGGGGAAAAAAAGCCTGGAAGGAACCAGTTGTACAGAACAAAGAGAACGATAACGGTCTTAACTATGCTGGGTTTAGCTTTAAAAGATTGTTATTTAGCCAAAAATATTATTTTCTGAGAGTACATAAAGCAGCATGTTTAAAGGAACACCTTCTTCATACTTGAGGTGTGAGGAAGAGAGACAGACTTGTTCTGAAAACACATCAAAATGATATTTAAGTGCAGGCTGACGGCCTCTTTAACCAGTAAATAACGAGGCAATGCTTCTAAAGTGAGGAAAAGAGGGATAAATTATTACAGCAGATCATGTACAGCAGCCAGCAGTGTTGTAACTCCTGATCAAAGCAGAGCTGTGTTTGTCTGTCACCGGGAGCTTGGCAGAGGGGCCGTGCTGCTCTCTGAGCAACAAAATTCAGTGTCACATTTGAAGTGTGGGGTTTATCTTCTTTGATTTCCCTACTGTCACATGAAAAGATAGTAAACACGTAGTCAGTAGTGGGTGCACAGATCTGAAAAACACTTTGCTTACTCACTGTCATGTTTCATAACATTGTCTAACAGGATTTTTCCCTAATGCTTCTTGTGCATTTGATTTATTTGGGAAAGAAGAGCAGCTTTCCGTTTGTGCTCAGAGTAGCCGTGTGGTCAGTGCTTTGGCATTTGGATGAGCCCCCGCCGGCCTGCAGCCAGCGTGGGCACGGCTGCCCCGCTGTCCTTGCGCTGGTTTGCAGTCCCCAGGTACAGGCTGGGCCTCTTCCACCCCTAAGGGATATTTGCGTGGTGCTGGACTGAGCATCCTCTGGAAATCAAAGCTGGGATGGAAGCTGAGAGGTCTCAGTTGCTGGCTGATGCTGCTTTAGTCTGTGCTGAAGGGACAGCCCCTTGATTTTGACCGTATTAATTTTTTTTTTTTTCCTTGAGAACTTGTGTGTTTTACGTAGGTTTAATGAGAAGAGCTTCCTCCTCTACTCTGCCCTTGTGAGGCCACATCTGGAGTTCTGCATCCAGGTCCAGGGCTCACAGCACAGGAAGGACACAGACCCATTAGAGTGGGTCCAGCGGGCTGGAGCACCTCTGCTTAGAGACAGGCTGAGAGAGCTGGGGGCGTTCAGCCTGGAGACGAGAAGGCTCCAGGGAGACCTTAGAGCCCCTTCCAGTGCCCAAAGGGGCTCCAAGAGAGCTGGAGAGGGACTTTGGACAAGGGCCTGGAGCGCCAGGACAAGGGGGAATGGCTTCCCACTGACAGAGGGCAGGTTTAGATTAGATATTAGGAAAAAAATCTTTATTGTGAGGGTGGTGAGGCCCTGGCACAGGGTGCCCAGAGAAGCTGTGGCTGCCCCTGGATCCCCGGAAGTGTCCAAGGCCAGGTTGGACAGGGAACAACTGGTTTAGGGAGAGGTGTCCCTGTCCATGGCAAGGGGGTTGGAACTTGATGATCTTTAAGGTCCCTCCCAACCCAAACCAGTCTGTGATTGTATTCTGTGAAAAGAGAAATGCGCAGAGCTGTTGAGTTTCACGCACGATGGGGAAGGCCCTTCACTGGCATGCTATTTGAGAGATAGGTGCGGTGCTTTTAGGGCTCGGTGGGCCGCCTGTGACCCTCCCACGTGACTTTTCCCTCTTGCTGCCCACAGAGAAGCTCGCGGAGGCGCAGCGCAGGTTCACGACCCTCCGGACCGAGCTGCAATCCACCTTGGACGCGCAGAAGGAGGCCAGCGGGGCCTCCACGCTGCAGCGGCGCAGAAAGCCCGTCTTCCACCTGTCCCACGAGGAGCGAGTCCAGCACAGGAACATCAGAGACCTGAAACTGGCCTTCAGCGAGCTCTACCTCAGCCTCATCCTGCTGCAGAACTATCAGGTACCTGCAAGGAGCGGTGCTTTCCCGGAGCCCTGCCCGGAAACGTCTCTGTGCCTTGCGTGTCCTTGAGTTGCCTCATTCCGTTTTTCATTTATTTCTTCCTTTTGTGGGGGGCCCCTGAATGCTTCTAAAGAAAAGGCAGGCACCTAGCAGTGTACATCTGGTTGATTTTTATTGAGCTGGAAGTGCTAAGCTGACCTGCAGAAGGACTTTCCTTCTTCCTCTTCTGCGCTGGCTGACCCCAGCACCTTTGTCCGGGCAGGACCTCTTCCTTCTGTACTGTGTTGTTTTATGCAGGGCTGGAGTGGGCAGGTTGGGGAAGAAGCTCTTTTATCTAATAGTTGTCATGAAACTTGAAGTCCTAATGTACTGTTTCCTCTTGGCGTTACTATGGTAGTGGCTGTGACCTTGCCATATCAGAATTTCTTGCTAAAACATCAATTTAAAAAAAAATATTTTGATTTCTGCAGGATACAGGCTCATTTGCCTTGAGGTATGAAAACAAACGAGTCTTTAGTTGTACTTGGATTTTTGGCCTGGTAAATATTGCAGACGCTGATCTTGTTCCAAAAATTTTGAAATAAAAATCTGAAGCTGTTAATATATTTTTGGCTGGGCTACCTCTTCTGGAGTTAAATGCTCTGAAATGCTTTTGAGTGTTTTACTGCGAGGGGTTTTAGCTTGTTAAATAAGAATGTTGGAGCTTAAATTGACTACGTCTGTATTTAGATCTTTGCCAGATCTTTACTGCAGAATTTTACTAAACAAAATTCACAGTAAGAATGAATTGAATACCGCTCTGCTGTATGGACAAAACTTCTTCTCTCAAAATCCTGAGTGTTTGTACCTCTCCTACAGTGATGTTATCTTTGAGCATGTATCTGGAAACGATGAGTTTCTTAATAAAGCTCTTTAACTATTAGTGATAGCTCCTAGTTCAAATTCCTAGGAGAGGTGGAGTATCTGTATCTTTTTAGGAATGGAGTGAAGCAGCATCACCTGCTGTGATTTCTTCACTTACATTTATTTTCTTTTTTAAAAGAAGACGGCCATACTTTTAATTACAAAAAAAATCAATTCTGAGGCTTGGTGAAGAATTTAAATAGGGGATGACGTGGGTCATTCCTTTGGGAAATCTTTTCCTGCTGCTCCTCAGGGAAGAAAGGCGTGTTGCACGCCAATATTTTTGCTTTTTGCTACCATGAGTCCAGACCCCCACTGTAGTCTACGGAATATTGATCTAAACCCCATCTGGTTTTGATGGCTTTCACACTTTGTAGAGGCAGCAGAGCTGCTTTCTACAACATAACTCCAGAGAGAGAATGAGAAAAATCCCTTCAAATTGGTCCTGAAGTTGAGGACGAGGAACACAAGCATGAAAATGGACGTAAAACTAAATCCCAGAGTACTACTGCTGTTAATCACTCTCGAGCTTAGGCTATAACAATGAGGAATATTCAGGCTCTTGCCGTTTTGGAGAAAGAAAAAAACAATAACCTGGTGGGAGGATGATGTAGCTGAGCCCTTCATGTAGGAGATAAAGTGAAGTCAAGAGCAGCATTGTAAATATCAAACTGGCTTTGATGAAATGCTGACGCCTTGAGTTGGGGTACTGAGGAAGGAAAATCCACCTGAAGCAAATTCCTCAGTCTCTCAGGGCTGAACGAGAGCGCGAGTTCCGTGCATTCGTTCCTGAGGTGCACGAGCCAAACGTCAAGGGAAGTGATAAGCAGCCTCCAGGGCAGCTCTTACATGTTTAACTTATCAGTGATTAAACTTCTGATAAAATGAATTTATTGTTAACAGCAGTGTAGTCTTCTAGAGTGTGTAAATACATAAAAAGTCAATTTATTCGAAATACTGTGTTTTAGGACAAACAAATGCTGAGAAATTGAGCGTATAATATTTAGTTGCTTATTCTGTGTATAGTATAGTGTATTTATTGGGTGAATAATAGAGGCTGAACCAGTTTCATTAAATTGCCTTGCTGGTGCATTTCCTAATACATACGAGCAAAGATTTTTGAGTCCGCTGCTTGATTCTACGTGATGTTGCATTATATTATTGCCTAAGTTGCACTGATTGTTGTTTGTGGAGGGGTTTTTTCCCACAAAATGCAGCAGAAATGGAGGTCAGGCTCGGAGAAGGCCCCTTGCCAAATAAAAGCAGCAGGAATAGCAAAATATGAGCCTGCACAAATGATGTTTATTCTGTTCCACAGTCCCATCACTGCCTGTTCCACGTCAGAAGCACCACAGTGACCAACAGAGCTTTTATTGTGCACTTTGGGGTTGCAGAATTTTTGCAGCCGGAGGATGAAATGCTGCTGGAGAGGTTTTAGGGTGTCTGGTATAAACATATCCCATCCAGCCAAGGAACCCCAGAGTTGGGCTGGGATTGCACCCCTGGCAGATGAAGGGATGTTAGTTCAGGCCGCAGAAAGATCTCTGACCCAAAATCATCCTTTCGTTGCAGTTTTTCACGCGAAATTGCTGCTCTCCTTGGGGTGGAATGCTGGCTTTTCCAATAGAAAGTAATTAAAGTCTCTTGTCTGCAATAAGGCAGGTCATTAATGCTTTGGCTTCCTGCTCCTGTCTCCCAGCCTCATTTCCCACCTATATGGGAGAGGTCTGGCATGAAATCACTCTAAGCATAATTACATTGAATATCATTTCAGTGAGTAGTTGATGCCTCTCCCCAGGGCATTGGATTTTGCTGTTTTCTCTGGTTTTCTTTCCAAGCTGCTCTCTAAGCTTTTTTCAGAAGTGAGTCTTGCCATGGTCTCTCTGTGTTTCTGCTGTTGCTTGAATGAATTACGGAGTTTTTTAAGTGGCACTTCCTGCACAATGAAATGCGGGATTGAAATCCATCGTGCCACAGCAATTGCTGCCGTGTGATGAGCTTTGCCTGTCTCAGGTACTGTGCATGGGTGTTGAATCAGGGATCATCTAGAACTTGGAAATCAAGAGTTGATTCTTGTTTTAAGCGCTGTGTGCTTGTCTCCACAGACTGGGGAGTTACATCTCCCACATCTGCAAGCCTAAGCTGGTTTGGCAGTCATTGTGCAACGTACTCCGTGAAAAAAAAATGCTGCTGTGGGGATGCACTTGGCTGGATTTAATCTGCAGCACTGACAACTTTCATACAAAGATTTCCTTTCTGTAATGAATTTAACTGGAGAACTTGATTTGAAACCAGTGTAAAGTTTAAAGAAGTCAGTAGCTCAGATTTCTCAGAAGGGCAAACCCCTTAAGGGTTATTTGTCTTCAGGGTAGCATCAGGTCACTTCTTACATAAAGGAGGAAGGTGGAAGTGATCTGTCTTCTCAGGGAATAAAAAGGTTTAGGTAGCTCCCTTCTTATGCCCTTGAGTCCCACATTTTTTATTTTCTTTGCCAGGGTTATATATTACTTAAATAAAGTAATAACTCAGAAACTTCCTGACAATAGATGCAATCATTTTGATTCTTAATAATGATTCCTTTCTTGCTAGCACTGGAGAGAGAACCACCTCTCTTTCCTGGGAGATGGCTGGGGTTAAATGTGTTTTCCCTTGCATGTCTTTTCTCTCGTCTGCAGAACCTGAACTTCACCGGCTTCCGCAAGATCCTGAAGAAGCATGACAAGAACCTGGAGACAGCGCGGGGGGCGGAGTGGAGGGTGGCCGAGGTGGAGGTGGCTCCCTTCTATACCTGCAAGAAGATCAACCAGCTTATCTCCGAAACAGAGGTGAAGAGGCTGGCCTGGGCACTGCTCCTCTTTTAGCTAGCGAGAAGTGGGGTTTTGGTCACTGCTGGTTTCTGGAAGTGTTCGAGCCCAGGCTGGATGGAGCTCTCAGCAAACCTGTTCCAGTGGAAGGTGTCCCTGCCCGTGGCAGGGGGCTGGAACAAGATCTTTAGGTCCCTTCCAACCCAAACCATTCTATGACACTGTAATTCCTGTAGTGTTTTGCCCTCTCTTTATCTCGTATTTACCACCAAGATGACTAATAATTGATTCTGAAGTGCCACTGGTTTCTGGCACTGCTTACATAAATTTGGGTACGTTCTCTTCAGCTGGTAACTCTTCCCTCGGAAAAGCCTCGTGCAGCCTTAACTTCTGCTGCGTAGGAACTTGGTGCAGCATGGTGAGCTTTTCATGTCTTTGTGTTAAAAGAATACTGGGCCAGGGCTCACCTGTAACGTGGAAACCAACCTTTATTTTTGGTTTTAGTGCATTACCACATGCTTATCACTCAGAGGGACTTCAGCGGTGTGTATCTTTGTCTCCTTAGGAAGTGGTGACCAACGAGTTGGAAGATGGAGACAGACAGAAGGCAATGAAACGTTTGCGTGTTCCACCCTTAGGAGCAGCTCAGGTGAGAGACGAGGGCTGTGGAGCGAAGCCGCTTCTCCAGCTTGTCAAGGTGCCAGATCGGATTCAACAGCTGAACGAAACAGTGGAAATAATTGGTGTGAGCGTGCGTGGGGCATGGCCACATAATTTGCTTTAGTTCCGGAAGGTTTGGAAATAGGTTACTACTCCTAATGCATGCCGACAAGGTAATGAAGGGAGGAGATAAACGGTAAAAGGAAATTTGTGCTAATAAAAGCATATGCTTAGTGTTTGTCTGGTCTGGAATATTTTTCAGGGGGCAACGAGACGCCCAAGCTCTGTTTCAAAATGGCAAGAATATTACACAGCATTTTCAGTTTAAAAAACCACACTTCAAGAGCACGAGTGCAATCAGGGATCAGGACTTTGTATTTCTGATTTTAAGTTTGCTCTGCAAATTAATGTGATTTTGCTGATAACCTGTTTGCCTCACCTTAATTCTACCATGGCTTTGTTCACAGCCTGTACCAGCCTGGACTACATTCAGGGTTGGATTGTTCTGCGGGTTGTTCATTGCACTGAACGTCACTGTCATACTTTCAGGTGGGTATCCTGCCATGCCTCGGTTTGGGTGTGTTCTCATCACTAAGGCACGGCCTGGACCTGGATGTTCTGCCTTAAATCAGAGTCACATCGCATTGGTGCGAATTACTCGTTCTGCTCAGCAGTAGGCTGTGGTTTTTCTCATGTTATATATGTGAATTTTGAACACAAAAACCCCTTTCTCCTGGTTTCCTCCTTTATTTTTGGAGGGATATTCTGAAGGTGCAATATCCATGTGCAAAAAGAGATTTTTGTTATCATTCTGTGAACACACAGCCCGTGCCCGCCTTGAGACAGGTGCTTGTAGGACTTTTGAGCTTTGCATGGTATTGACTCCCCAGAGAGAGACGACTACCACACACAGAGCCATGTGACCACATGCCACTCGGGATGGAAATCTGGAATTCATGTGGAAATTCCTAGGATTTCAATGCCTGGAGTCTGTTAATTGAAATAATTGACTTTTTCTTATTGGCAGAGGTTGGCAAGATTGTTTAAAAGCTACAATAAATGATTGCATCTCTCAGGGCCTGGCTTTATTCTGCTTTGTGCCTTCTGACTTTGGCCTCTGATTAGAGTTGGAGCCACGTTACTGCTGCAGATCCAGACACAGAGCTTAATCACAAGTGGCTTTACTAATTGTGTGTGTGATTGCTGTAGTGTTGTAACTTGCTTAAGCAGTACAAAGGAAAAGGCTTAACAAATCAACTTACGAGCTCTTGCATTAGGGAAAGCCCATGTCTGTGTTTTTATGACTTAAAAGAATTTTTAATCGGATGTTTCTGTAATTGGATCCAGCCATCTCTTGGGATAAAATGCCTCTGTTTGAGGAGCTCTTTGCAGTGCTTCTCGTTTGGTCTTCCCACGGTAGAGACGTGAAGTTGACCCATCTGCATGAAGGGGCTGTTTAATGTGTAGAAACTGTTCTTTATTCATCGTTTCTGTTACTTAAATGTTTGATCTCTCCGTGAGATGCAAATATGATTGAAGTGGTGTTTGCTTTCCCTCTCGGTGCTGAGAATGAAAAAGTGACGCAGTTGTGAGAAGGAATTCATAAAAATGATTGTATCTCTAAAGCAGGTGTTACTAACCCAGTGTGGGTAATAGGTGTGTTGTATCAGCAGGCATGATCTGATGGCTGAACGTCACTGCAGATATTGGGCAAAAACCTGGGTTCCAAGAGCAAAGTGTTTGTTTTTAATTGGCTCATACTTTGCTACCCTCTCGGCTGCTTTTACTGAATTGTTCCTATGGTTTGATCAGCTGAGATAGGATTTTAGTGTTCTGTGTGGAGAAAATTTGTGAAACAAATGTGTTTGTGACAGGCTTCTGTCAGTAACACAGTGCTCTACTGCCCGATTTGAAAACTGGAGCAGCAGCGTTTCACAGAGATGAGTTCATCATCACCTGGGGTCTGTTAAAGGCTGCGCAGCTACAAGTGGATCCCAGGAGGGTGTCACCCTGAAGAGGGCACATTTTGAGGCCTCACCGTTTCTGTATGGGCTCCCCTAGGCGCCAAGCTAGTGCGTGAGGCTGGAATTGCACAGAAATGTGCGTTTGCTTCATTAGCCAGAAACCTGCAAGGTTTCAAAATCTCAGGCCCTTGCTGCAGACCTGCTCTCGTTTGAGAGTCAGGCTACCATCGGACTTGTCGCCAGGGATATTTTCACTTCTCTGTCAATATTTTTGGGGCTACTCTGCCCTGTTTGGAGTTTTGACCAGATGACCCACCGTGATTCCTTCCAACCATACCCATTTTGTGACTTCCCTTGGTTTTCAGGTACAAATTTGAAAATCCGCTTTTACAATTCCACATTTAAGACTCGTTTCTTTCAGCTTCTTTGAGGGTGTGTCATTTCTGTCCAAAAGTTGACTCTGTTTTGCCTGAATCCGGAAGTCTTAAGTTTTCAATTTAAAGCGACAGTTCTGGAGTCATTGTTCCTTGCACAGCTTTTTCCCCATAAGTTATGGAGTGTAAAGTATAGATGATGAACACATGAAATTCCCTATGGATTTGCTTTCTCTGAAAAAAAGTTTGAAAAACTTGAGGCTGTAGTTTGGGCCGGTCTGTGGGAATAATTCTCAGCTTCAGTTCTGGAAAGTGCATGTTCTTTCTTTTACCCCTCTTAAAAAGCACGTGGGTGAGAAACTGTCAACGAACCTAAAACTGAGGATTGAATAACTGTATTTTATTGATGCTTTTCTCATAAAACCTGTGTCTAGTGACCAGGGGAGACAGTCCTTTGCAGAGAGGTTTATGCTGGAGAGAGCTGCTGTATGAGGCTGTTCATCATTTGAAATGAAGCACATTTGTTTCCAAACCCCCGAAGACTGAACAAAGGAAGCAACAGGCTTTCCAGCGCTGCTGCCCTGCGCTGGGGTTTCTGTTCGGGTGGGGCTGGGTGTTGTGTGGCTGCCCATGAATACGTATCGCGTTACAGTTGTACTGAGTTCGGTGATTAGGCGGGTTTCGCATTGTTTTAAACGCTGTAAATGGTTCCTCTTGGTTTTGTGGGGAGCTGAAGTGTTTGTGTATCTGTCTGTTGGGATTTCACCTCTATTAAAACAGAACATTTAAGTGCCTCTAGTCAGATTTATGCTGGTGCCCTCCCTTGTGCCTGTAGTGTGAGGCAGGGACGCTGCTAATGACTCGATTGCAGCAGCTGGAAAGGGAATTTTCCCCGGAATACTCCTAAATCCTCTGACAGGCTAGGCAAAAAGTCCTCCACTTGCTGGAAGATGCCGTTGTGTACGTGTGTACCCTGTTTTCTCAGGGCACAGCCAACCATCTGAGGACCAGGATAAAGCCTTGCTTTGTGGCACGGCCTCTGCTGTCTCTGAAGTCCTTCCTTTTTTTGTCTTTGCCAGGTGTGGCTTTTATAGATGGACCAAATGTGTGGCCACTGGTGCGAATCTATCGAGGTGGCTTTCTCCTGATAGAATTCCTCTTTCTCCTGGGTATCAACACTTATGGCTGGAGACAGGCTGGAGTCAACCACGTCCTCATCTTCGAACTCAATCCCCGCAGCAACTTGTCCCATCAACATCTCTTTGAGGTGAGCAGGAGGGATCGCAGGAGTGGTTGAGCCGTGCTGTGGATCAGCAGGAGAAATCCTGCACCGTTTCCTGGCAAAGGCTCCTAATACAATTAGAAGAGGAAGTTGCTGAAGTCTGATTAGATTACAGGATTGAGCACTGCTCTCCCTTTTCTTCTAATGAGAATACATTGTAGGCTTCGAGGCTGTGTTTTCATTAGGTGTCTGTGTGGTTTTTTTCCTGCAGATTGCTGGTTTCCTGGGCGTTTTGTGGTGCCTGAGCCTGCTGGCATGTATATATGGTAAATTCACCTACATCCCTATGCAGGTGAACCCACTCATCTTGTACGGCTTCATGTTGCTTTTTCTCATCAACCCTACCAAAACCTTGTATTACAAGTCCCGTTTCTGGCTGCTCAAACTATTGGTAAGTGTCAAACCTGCTTTAAATAAATAATTTTTTAAAAAATGCTGCGGCTGAGCAGTAGCTATGAAGTGTGCACAAGTGCCACTAAGCCTCAGGAAAGGGGTGCTGGGGGATGCTTATAGCAGTGTGATTAATAGAGCAGGCCTGATCGGGTGTTGACCGCGGATGGTTTTTGAGGATGGGTTTGCAGAAGCATATTCTGCTTCCTGTACCAATTGACTTGTTAACCTTCCCACGGACAGCTGCTTACAAACTTTTGCATGTATGGAAACCCTGGGATACCCTTGCTTGTTTATTCCTTAACCCAGTGAAACAGTTTGATTAGAGGTGCAGTGCTCTAAGGCAAGGCTGCATGGGTGCTCCTCAGCCCAGACTGGGATAGTGCCAGTGCTGAGAGGGTTCACTGATGGAGAGAGAACCTTTGAAAAAGTTATTGCTTATAAAATTCTGTTCATGGGTGGAGTTTTTTTTCCAACAAATCTGTTTGTGCTCTTAAACAAACTCTTTGTTTGAGACTGAGCTCTTTGTTTTCCTGTAAGAGAAGTCTGGTAAATTCACTGTAAATATGTGTGCTGCTTCAGTGTTCCAGTTATAGGCGGGAGCTCTGAAAGAGCAGTTTTCGAACTTGCTGGGTGACTCATGAGTTTCTTCCCAAATGGCTCTTTCACACGTTCATCCCCACCCTGTGCACCCTTTAGAATTGGCTTTAATCAAGTCGGTTCCCCTGATACCTTATTCTTGCTGGCACTGCTCTGAGAGCTTTGGGCAGAAGAGGGTTTGGCTGGCTGGTTTTCTTTGTAGAATCATTTTAATGCCAATTAAAACAATTAATTTTATCTGGAACACGGCAAAGATGAAACACAGCATCCTGCTTTGAGGACGTGCAGGTATACACACAGTGAATTAACCTCTGTGTGCTCACCTCAGTTATTTGATTTGCTGGCTTACTGCTATTCCAGCTTCTTCCTTTGTGCCTTCCAGCACACAGCCATCCCTCACAGAGGTACCTTTAGTCCCAAGCCTCATTAGCCTGACTGCTGTCCCCTGGTGTGAGGGGAAGCACTGGATGTGCTTTAACCACATGAGCAATATCTGTGCTAATTTACCTTAGTATCTTGCTGGGGTGAGATTCTCTGTCTCCACAGAGCTGTTAGGCTGTTTGCAGCTCCTGCCCTGTCCCAGTGATCTTCAGACTACCCTGCAGCCCGAGACAAGAGTTGCAGGATCATGGAATGGCCTGAGTTGGAAGGCACCTTAAAGATCATTGAGTTCCAACCCTCCTGCCACAGGCAGGGACACCTTCCACTATCCCAGGTTGCTTTGAGGCCTGTCCAACCTGGCCTTGGACACTTCCAGGGATCCAGGGGCAGCCACAGCTTCTCTGGGCATCCTGTGCCAGGGCCTCAGCACCCTCACAGGGAAGAATTTCTTCCCAATATCTAGTCTACACCTACTCTCTCTCAGTTTTAAGGCATTTCCCCCTTGTCACTAAATGCCCTTGTAAACAGTCTCTCTTATCGAACCAGAATCATGGAATATCTCGAGGTGGAAGGGACCCATAAGGTTCATTGAGTACCTCGAGTGTGCAGAGGCCAATTCATGCCAAGGACTCCTAGGGGAAAAAAGCTTCATCAAAGTGCAAGATCACCTTAATGGTGGGAAATGACATGGTCTTTGTGTGCGTTATGTGGAAGGAGGAAGGGGAAAGAAGAGGCCAGACCACATAAAGAGCACCTTTTACCGTGTGTACTTGACCAGCTGGGTGTATTTTATTTCTCCATGCAGCTGCCAGCAGCTCTCTGGGTGAAAGGAGGTTTAAATAGTGCAAGCCTTAGAACTGTGCTGCTCACACAAAGTTATGTTTGGTGAGCATTTTTCTTCACATGCTTTGTATGTTTCATTTCCAGCCAAAACGAAATCTGACGTATCAGGGGTAGCAGAGCATTACTGGCACTTCCAGGTTTTCTGCAACCAATTCAGGGGCAGACTTGAGTGTGTTGCAGCATTTCCTCATGGATCTGGGAGGCTTCCTGCCTCCACCTGTGATCAACATCAACTGCTTGTTGAGGGTGAGGATCTCTTGTGCTAATCCCTGAGGGATGGCGAATTGATCTTCCTCTGAGGGGAAAAAAAGTTAGCCTGTAGCAAAGTCTAATTCCCCTGCCAGGCTTTTCTTTCTTGCCTGTGTGCTTAGGTGACCATTCTTTGTGCCTTTGCTGCCAGATGAGAAGCCCCTGAGTGCCCTTGTGTGGGCCGGGGAGAGTGGCTCGCCAGGAGGAACGGGATCTGAGCACAGGGAATGGCCCGGTGTCGCCGGGCCCGCGCTCTCTGCAGGAGCCGAATGGCCACAAGTGCAGGGAGCCTGTCTGTGAGAGGTGAAAAGCGAGGCAGTGTTCAGCTCAGCTCAGATATCTGGCATCTCAGCACGTGTTAAAAGTGCAGGGATCAGCACCGGGAAGTCTGCGCTCAGGCTGTGGAATTGTTGGTAGAGAATTGCAACTGGTTATCGAAACTGAGGCGCAACTCCAGCTTCTGGTATTTTATGACTTTACCCTCATCTGGAGGATGTTGCAGACACTTCTCAGCTGGGAAGAGAGGAGGTGGCTGTGCTACCTCCACTGCCAGCACGCCCTGGAATCTAGGCTGCAGCTCCAGCTGTGCCTGGGCTGCAGCCAGAAGCCACAGTGCCTGGCACGTGGCGTTGGGAGGGTTCAGATGGCAGCTCAGGTTCTGGAGATGGGTGACTCAGGTGCCAGTGCCAGATATGTTGTGGATCTATCTGTTGACTCCTTCTCGGCTGTAACCTTTAGGTGGAAAACTTCTACTCTCTTAAAAGTTTTATGCTGTCACCTGGCAGTGCTGAAGTACCTTTCCCTAAACTAAATAACAACAAGAATAGTATTATTTCTTATTTTCTCTCTTTTTTTTTTTCATGGAGATCTGTCTGTAAAGGTATTTTCACATTCCAATTGCTTAGCTGGTCTTTGCTCACGGACAAAGCAATGGTCTATCATGAAGCAGATAAAGACAGTATCAGGAAGCGTTGGGAAAAGGGAGGAAAGAGCTTTTGCAAGGGAAGGCTGGTGTGGTCTTTGACCTCTGCAGAAGCTGTTCTGCAGCTGGGCACCCTTGAAGACAGTCCTCCCTAAAGGGAGGCCCTGTTTGACCCTTGGGAATAGGTGCCATCCAACCTGAGCACGAAGCTTTCTCGGTCAAGATCCATATCTGCTTTATGCCACTAACTATTTGGCTTTGGAAGTTTAGGAGCAGAGCCTTAAATCTGCATTACAGGCTGATGGGAATGTGTCAGTCCTTCCCTGGGTGTCTGGAGCTGGGCACCCTTCAGGTTAGTAAGGAGAGCAGTATGAAAGATCAGTGTTAGCCTGCGCTTTCATTAATTTAAAGGCTCATAAATCCCAGAATGACCGGATGGCGCTGCTGCCGTGTCTGTGAGAAATTGGCCATTAGTAACTATAACTAACCGGGTAGGGAGAGGGGTAATCAAAGGTAATGGAGCAGAAAACTGTCTGCTTTGGAAGGAGCAAAACTGCTGTTCAGGCTTAGAGGGAAAGTGGACTGGGATTGAGGGGGAGTCCAACTGACAGTCAATAGGGTTTTCTCTGCCCTTTCTTTAACCCTTTTCCTGCTGGAGGCATTGCCAGACCCAGTAACAATCCTCACCTTCACAACTTCTAACACCAAAAAACAACTCATGAGTTAAGTAAACCAAGGCATGACCAGACTAATGGCTGTGCTGGGGGTCTAAATCCAACTGACATTAAGTGTGAGGGGGAAGGTAAGTGTGGAAGATGTCAACAGACACGGTGTAAGTGCCTGAAAGAAAGTGCCGATCAAAGTGAGGGGCAACGAGAGAAACGGAGCTGTGTAGAGCTCTTAAGTGGAGCCTGGGAGTTTCTGGGAAAGAGCTTGGTTTGAGGAGACTGGGCTGTTCTGCCAGTAGAAAACAAAAGGCTGGGGGGGCACAGGAATAGATGCATACAGGAGGAGGAAAGCAGGCATGTTCTTTGTACTGAAAGTGAGGAGACAGTTATCCTTTTTTGTCAGCAGGAGCAAAAGGTCAGCAATAAATCTTCAAGCGTTTCTGTTATTTCCATATTTGTTCAGTTCTGTGATGTCCTGCCACTGCATTTGGATGCCTTTGACATGAATTATTCCTGCTTTGTTTTTCCTGACAGTTTCGAGTATTCACTGCTCCCTTCCACAAGGTAGGCTTCGCAGATTTCTGGCTGGCTGATCAGCTCAACAGCCTGGTCGTGATACTTATGGATTTGGAATACATGATCTGCTTCTACAGCTTTGAGGTTCAGTGGGAGGACAATGCTGGACTTCTGGCAGATACAGGTAGAGTAATGCTGATGACCTCTGTGAATGTGGTCAAAATGACCTGAAAAGCACCAAGCCAGGCAACTTCCTAATTGTCTGTTTTAAGAGGGTTATTAATGGTACAGGAAACTAAAATAATTGGCATTTCTTATAAATATGGCATTAGAGGGCTTCTCCCCTTTCTTACGTCCATCCAGAGAAATGGAATTTCACATCAGTATTCATTTCCTAATTCAGTCATTTGGCCCGATGTGTATATCCATCAAAGAATTTAGACACAGCGCTCCTGATTGGAAAGAGAAATCCATTTTCCTGGCATTGTTGTTCTATTTCGCAGTAGTTTAACCATGCATTTGCCTTTAGCTTCTTGCTGTTGCTCATCACGAGACTCCTGAGCTTGTTAAGCACAGTTTTCTGTGCTCTAGCCTGGTTCTTACGGGCTCCATCGCAGTACCCTGAAGCAAGAGAGGATGGAGAAGCTCCTTGGTGCCACCTCTTATTCAATTTGAGTTGATGCTGTGCTGCCAGGGTTGTCCATGCTCTGTCTTCTCTTCCTTTCTAGCCAGAAGGAGCACAGAGCTGGAATGTGAATTTTGACTTTGGCCTTCCCGGTGGCAAAGCAGTACCTGTCTCCTCACGGATGGGGCTGTTGACTTTCCATTTTAAGCAGTGACTGCTGGCAAATCATATTGTCTGATGGTTTTGACACTTGCTGAGAGAATTTGCTGTATGCTTCAATAAGCATCAGTGTTCACTTTGTTCTTCCAATCTGTCTGATCTTTCCCTTCATTTTAAGAGACAGCGTTGCGGGTAGCTAAATATTTACTTATTAAAAATAAAATTAAAATACATAAAGCAACTGTGTGCATAACAGTTTGTCCTCTTCCAATCTGAGCAGAGGAATGATCGCACAGTGTTTTGGGATAAATATCAGCTAATAATGTGTCTCCCTTAGTGTGAATAAGAAACAAATGAATGTTAGGCAGGGGGGTGTTTGGGTTAGATGTGCTGAGCGAGACAGCAGAAGAATATGGAGTTCTTGGGGGGTTCCAGGAAAAGCTGAGGGATTCCTGGTCATTACCTCAATAAAGAGAAGGCTTTCAAACATGCAGGGGGGACACAATGGCATGGTGGTGTAGTTGCTTCTCATCTCAGTTTTTGAAGCCAGACTGTGCCTTGGCTTTGCTTTTTACAAAGCAAAGCGAGAAACGCCAAACCCAGTCCCATACTGAAATAGGGTTTTTCCTATTACAATGCACAAGAAAAACGGGTCAAGGACATCTTGGGCAGAGGTAGCCTTTTAGAGCTGTCCTGCAGAGTTTCTAAGTGCACTTCCCATTTATGCACAAAAATCCAATGTTGAAGGCCTTTTGTAATTCCATCCTTAATTTGATTATT
Source organism: Mohoua ochrocephala (assembly GCA_013398855.1). Taxonomy (NCBI): domain Eukaryota; kingdom Metazoa; phylum Chordata; class Aves; order Passeriformes; family Acanthizidae; genus Mohoua; species Mohoua ochrocephala. The sequence goes on from VZTA01026990.1 coordinate 1,236,964, forward strand.
CACAGCACTGCCAACAGCACTGAGCACATTTAAAAATAGACGATTTCTAATCTTGCATGTTGGTTATACTGGCAGGACTGAGGGAGTTAGAGGGTGATCTGTCTGGAGGTGTTATTGATGTCGTGTCACCTGAATACCTCCAAGATGGAATACTGAGCTTCAGAAACTTTGGGTTTCTTGCTGTTTGTGTGCCTCAGTGCCAAGTGTTGATGGGGAATCGCTGCCATAAAGTGGTATTGCAGACAGGAAGACACTAGTGGTTCTTGAACTTACTAACTCTTCATCTGAGCTTTAACTCCTGTTTTTCTTGCAGGTAATCAGATTTGTAACAGCTACTCCTACGGAGTGAGAGCAGTTGTCCAGTGCATCCCTGCTTGGTTGCGATTCATCCAGTGCCTGCGCCGTTACCGTGATAACAAACGGGCCTTTCATCTGGTTAACGCTGGAAAATATTCCACCACCTTCTTCGTGGTGACATTTGCAGCCCTCTACAGCACTCACAAAGGTATTGGTGATTTTGGAGAATACTTTACAGCTCCTGGGATTTGCTGTTTGCATGAGAGAAAGCTCAGAATCTGGCATCCCGTTGAAGCGTGAGCTTCTCGTGCTTTGGCACCTGTGAAACATCTCTGGGGAAAGGCAGGGGCCTTCCCAGCTTGTAAAGAGTGTTTTAAGATCTCATTTTAGGTGGTTTTCACATCCCTGGTCTGCTTAGAATTGCACTTAGGGAGCATGGGAGGGAATTTTTAGGCTTCTCTTTTGAAAGGAGAAAGCTGAAATACCTGTCAGGTGTTTTGTTGTGAAGGGACGTGAATGGGAGGGAGATGTACGAGGAAAGGGATAGCACAGGAAATACTTCTCCCTCAGCATTCGTGAACAGTTAACCTGGATCATCTAAATAATCAGTCCATCATCCCTAAATGTGGAGGCATGTGCACAGTGCCAGGAAAAAATGCTCTCTCTGATTTTCCTCTGTGATTCTATCCATGTTTTTTCTGCAGCTGGTAAGGAGTTGTTTCCAATCCATTTAACTGCAGATTGAGCTCTGATCCCTGAAGTTCCTCATCTCCCTGGAAACGACAATTACTCGATTCTACTCTTGTTCTGAAGGAAAAAGCTTTTAGTTTCTGCACTTCGCCCTGCCTTTCATTGTTTTGAAGCCCTGAAAGCTGTATTCTTTCATTTGAGAATATCTCCCTTCTATATATCCAGGAATTAGCAACCACACACAGTTGTGAGCAATTACTTACCCTGGAATATCCCCGTGGTGAGGCAGGGAGAAGTGTGGAAGGCATGATTCTAGTTAACATGCCGGGTTTTTTTGGAGGGGTGACAGGGTTATTGGAAACCTTCCCGTGGCCAAGGAGTGTCTGTTTTGATGTAGCTGGGCCTGGAGTCACACCGGTGATGTTCATCAGGCCTTGCGTTTTAATGGCAGGGAGGGGCAGTGGGCCAGGCTGGCTGAAGGCTGAGAGCTGGGCTCTGTGTCCAGGGGTACACGGAGAGCTGCTGTGGGAGCATCCTCTGGGAGCATCCCCTGTGCATCTCCTCGCCGCTGCCGCGTCCCCGGAGCCCGTTCCCGTTGTAACTGGCTCGCTCTGTGACGTTCCGCAGCCCTGCAGCCCGGTTAGTCACCACTGCCAGAGCTGGGATGAGACACGGACGCATTGCCTGGCTCCACAGTCACTGCTTGTGTCTTCTGCAGCCAGAGCTGCTCTGGGGAGGCTGACTAATGCTTCTACCTCCCTCGGGGGCACGCGTTGCCAGAGCCTTCAGTTGAGGTAGGGCTGGAACCAAGAGGAAAACCAGCCTCTGTCAAAATGTCCTGTTGAAGGGTTTGACCTCTTTCCGCTGCCCTTGAAGTTTTCCCTCCCTGCCAGTGTTGCTACCCCCGGTTCTGGTCGCTGCCGCACATAAGCGGTGTCCCCTTTCCCAGTCTGGCAGGGAGTGGGCTGTAATGAGGTGTTTATGAGCCTTGTTCCAATTGCTGCAAGATGTTCCCGACTCCCAGCTTTTGTCTGTCCGGTTTTGTCAGTGGGAGCCAATGGCATGTAGTTGTTGGTGTCTTACAAAAAAAATTTGGAAGCTTTGTGGCCTTTGGAAATTACATGTTAGCACAGATTCGTAAATGTCACTGTGCTGGGCTTTTCAGAGGGCTGCCTAAAGCCCGTGGCATGTCCCCTCAGCCCTGTAGGCCTGTTCCCATCCTGCCAAAAATGCACTTTCTGGTGTGCTGTACCTGTTAAGAAGCCAATTTTATCGAAGTGCTTTACATAGATTCCCAGTTCATTTGGAACTTGGAATCAGATGGTCTATCAGCAAGTTGTTATAATGCTGCCGTTGAAAATAGATGTGCTGCTCGCCCACACCTTCTCTGTGTCTGCCCAAGGATAGCAAACACTCATCTCTTACCTACTAAACATCTGTTGGGGGGAGCTGCGTGCTCCTCAGAAAGTGCTGCCCAAAGCAGGTGTCAGATTGGTGAGGGTCCTTGCTCCTCAGACCTGCTCTGAATTTCAGTAACAGACCTATTGATTGCTGTGCTGTCAAGAGTTTTATTTAAACAGTCTCCCGTGCCTGTGCTTGCAAGCCTATGACTTACACCTCTGGAATGACAGCTTTTGGCTGCCAGCAGAAGAGGGTAATCCATGGCCTTTCCTTGGGAGGTCAGGTAATGGACACCAGTGCCTGTTCTCCACTTGGGAGGCCTGGGGACGTCACAGCCCTCTGAGAAGTCTCATCTTCCTCCCTTCATTTGAACATTGGGTAATTTGTAGCTGCTCTGTAGGTTTTAGCTTGCGCCTGCCAGCGGTGTGCAGACGGACTGTGTGGTTGGGAGGGTTTGCTGGCGTGGAAAGCAGCTAATTCATACACAGTGCACTGACAGCGCTCTGTGTTTTCCTGTGCTTGCTGCTGGAAAACAACTCGAACAAAACAAATGTACAAATGCCACCTTATTATGTTTAAGTGATGTTTCTGTTCTAGTCTTGCGTGGTATTCCCTACTCCAAACCTCCTGTAGTGAAGGTTCCCCCCCAGCAGCACCATGTACTGTGGGGTCTTGACAAGTATCTGTTTCCCCAAAATATCCCTGTTTAATAATTCATATTGCTCAGTGCATAATTCCGATTCTTTCTTCCCTCAGAGAAGCCATTTCTTTACTTTCCTTCCCTTGGATTTAGATGCAGGGTGCAATTTTCTCTGCTAATTGCAGTTTGGGCATTAGACTGCTAAGATGGCAAAGTGAATTCTGTTAGGTTTTTGCTCCGAAACTTGCGGTCCCATTGCTCTGGGACCAGACCAGTTTTACAGGGGAAACTCCGAGCTGTCATCTTGATATTCAGGTATCACTGGGATTAGTGAAGCAGAAGGGAGAGGAGCTACCCCAGAACATAAGACTGGAGCAAGCAGTGGCGGTGTAGACGAGCGCTGACTCCAGCGCAGCTCGCGAACACAGCCACGTTTCGGGGATGACAACACGGGGACAACTGTTGCTGAGCTCTCAGAGGAGGAATTCTCAGTATTTTTATATCTCCCAAAGGAATGGGAACCGAAGGCCGTGTTCTGTAAATATAGTGCTGCGGGGCGTGTTTGCTCAGGCAAATGAGGCATGGCTGAAACTCGAAGCTACCTGGCAACCGGGGTGCCACCGGTCCCTGCCCGCTCTGTCTCCTCCTTTCCCACCCTTGCTTTGCACCAAGGAGCTCAGTGCTGGCATTAAGTTCCCTGCCAGTGCTGAGTAGCCTACCCCAGAGCCAGCCAACAGAGTATTACATTGCCTTATTTAATCCCTACGGAAACCTACGTGCTGCTGGGGAAGCAGATGATTAAGCCCGAGCCTGCGGCGGAATATTCACCCCGAGCGCGGCGTTGTTTTGACACGCAACTGCTTTCTGCTGTGTTTTCACTCTGCCAAAAGCAGATGTGCTTTGCTTGACAAGTGCACCAGTAAAGCAGCTCCCACTTTGGTCCAGCTTGTCACAGCATTTGTAGAATCATAGCGTGGTTTGGGTTGGAAGGGACCTTAAAGATCACGGAGTCCCAACCCCCTGCCATGGCCAGGGGTACTTTCCACTATCCCAGGTTGCTCCAAGCCCCACCCAGCCTGGCCTTGAACACTTCCAGGGATGTGTCCCACAGCTTCTCTGGACAACCTGTTCCAGGGCCTCACCACCCTCACAGGGAAGAATTTCTTCATAACATCTAATCTAACCCTGCCCTCTGTCAGTTTGTAGCCATTCCCCTTTGTCCTGTCACTCCAGACCCTTGTCCAAAGTCCCTCTCCAGCTCTCTTGGAGCCCCTTTGGGCACTGGAAGGGGCTCTAAGGTTTCACCAGAGCCATCTGGTCACCTCTCCAGGCTGAGCACTCCCAGCTCTCTCAGCCTGGCTCCATAGCAGAGGTGCTTCATCCCTCTGAGCATCTTCATGGCCTCCTCTGGACTCTCTCCAGCGGGTCCATATCCTCCTTTCACTGAGGGGATCCCAGAGAGGGAAATCCATGGGCATCCCTTCTTGTGTAAATTGTACTTGCATTAAGGAAGGCACACTGGCATACCTGAAATAGCCAGCTTTGGTTTCACTCCTCACTCAGACCTGACTCAGGCTGTGTAAGATAGGGTCGTTATATTTTGGTGTTCAGCTCTTCTAAGAAACAGCTGTGTTGTACCACTCAAGGAGTGCTGGTCACTTACTACGCTTGAGTCGTGATTTATGCTCCAACTTCATTCCTTGTAAAATGAGACATCATGGTTTTGCTGTGACAGTTTTTTCTCACCTTGATGCCTCTTGCTCAAATGGTGTCATTGGAAATACCTGGCTCACACAAAATACAGATTTGGCTTCTGTGCTTGAAGACCTGAGCTTCTCGAGTGCCTCTCTTTCATAATTCTCTTGTTTCGTGGGATTTGCTGGTTCAGTGTGACCATATTTTGTTTACCTTGCTATTGGGTTAAAATTGCCTGTGTGGGATTTTATCCTTTAACCGAAAGGCAGGATGGTTTCGGGACATTGTCAGTTTGATTCACACACCTTATTCAATGAAATCCTTGTGGTCTGAGCAGGATCCTGCTATTTATTAACCTCTGAATTATTCCAAAGTTAATCCACGTGGCCTGGAAACTTGAGTAAGCATCTCCTCTTCCATCCTGCTCCCACGGTTTTTCCAGGTACTCCAAATGAGCCTGCCGAACACCATTTGTCATTGGCTGGGGTGCCCTGGAGGGCCCTAGGTCGGTCTAAGATAACGGAACTGCCATGCACTTTCTCATTAAACAGCCCAGGAAATTGGCAGTAATTAAAAATGCAGAAGTTAACTAAATAGGACTGTCTCTGAAGAGCAGCGCTTCTGTCCGTACTCTCACCATCGCTTCAGAAACCAGCTTCTCTGCAGTGATGTCTACTTCGTGATTTTTAAAGGCAGCCCTAAGAGAAAAGGGCTAAGGAATAGCGTTGTGGAGTGTCAAGGCGGGAGCCATCCTGCGATTAATGGCTTTTGCAGGAAGGCGTTGGACCGTCCTTTATTAATAGAGAGGTTCAGCCAGGTCTGACCAAGGAAGATGAATGGGAAATGTGTGCTGCTTTTGGAAAATGCAGTGGAAGATTCCCAGGTCTCGTACCTGCTGCCCACTCCTCATTGATCACGACGGCTCTGGCCGCTCCCAGCGGTGACACCACGTCACGCTGGAACTGATCGCTGGCTCTGCCACGCTCTGTCCCCACGCAGGGCCCTGAGGAGGGCTCTGACTTCCAGCGGAAGGATGGCGATGCACAGCAGGGTGGGGGACAGGCTGAGTGACATCCCGCCGTGCCACTGGGGGCCGCAGGAGGTACCTGGCTGCGCCTGAGCTCTGCAGCCCTTGTCATTCCTGTGTTAGAAGCTGCAGGTGGCAGCCCCCGTGGGGTGAGACTGCTGGTAGGTGGGACCATAAAGCGCTGTGATCCTACGTGCTTACAGCAGGAGACAGAGAGGTGATGTGAGAACTGGGACTAAAATGACATCGACAACAGTGTATAGTCCCCCAGCTGAGATAGATAATTTCATTTTTAGGGGGTGGGGCAGGGCAAAATAAGTGAACATGCAGTATTTTTGTAAGCACAGAACTTTGAAAAAAAAAATCAGAAAAGAATGAAGCAAGTAGCACTTGTGAGATCCCGTTCCCTCGCTTCTGCGTTGGTACAAGACCTCCCATCTCTCCCCCTCTTCCTCAGCACTGAAAGAGCTGTCAGCATTTGATTTAGGTGTCACAAGAGCCTTACAGGGTGCTTGGATTGACCTCTTGAAGTAAAACAAACTTTGTAATGGGATTAACTGGCTTCTTTCTTAATACTTGCCGTTTCCACACGGCTTCCCTTAGCACAGCACACTGGCAACTCCACCAGGATGATTATTCGGAGCCAAAACATGCACCGTCTGTCACATTGCTGTGAGCTAGGGTGAATTTTTGTCTGAAACCCTGTCATCCCGTGCCCAGGAGGCCTCCAGTAATGAGTTGTGTTCATTAGGCAGTCTTTCTGATCCTTTCCATCAGAGCAGCAGCAGTGTCATTAGTGAGGAATTGGGAGGCATTGCCGTGGGCAAACATTTCCATCCTGGCCTCTGACCTGCTCGCGGCGGCTTTGACGTGGGGCTCTGTGGCACCCTGGTTTCTCCTGGTTTCCTGTTAGCTCGCCTGGTTGCTTAGACACCCATCCCGGGGATGGTGCTTCGGGGTGGAGCTGGGAAGAGTGAGGAGCATCCCAGGAATGCTGCGGCAGGGCCGGCCTGGCCAGGGTGGAGGTGCCGGTGAGCCTGCGGTAAGTGAGTGGGAAAGGAGAGTGGGGACAGCAACCCCTGCTCGCTGGGCAGCCTGGGAGTGGGAATTCAGAGCGATTTGGGCAACTGCCACCTCGCCCCGCGCTCAAACGAGGCATAAAATCCCACTGGGAAGCCTTGCCATGCTTTGTAGGTCCGCAAATGTCAAGCGGGACGTAGGTGCTGACCTCGGCACCCCACGGCTCCGTGATCCCTGCGTTTTCTTCCTCAGCTGAGAGGAGGTGGGGATTAATAGCTGGGATTTGGGAAGTGGACCGAGAGTACCGTTGTGTCACTCGTTTTGCCTTTGTGTTAAAGGTGGCTGGGGAAATGGGAATGCTAATGCACGAGGTGTAAGTGAAAAGGGTGACCTGCTGATCCTTCATTTCACAGGCGCTTAAGGGGGTAGCCCGACCTTTTTTTTAATGGAACATTTTAAGAAAAGCAAGTGACTGCATTACAAGCAATCTTCCTGTCAGATACACACAGGTCTGGATTCTGTGGTGGTGCAGAAATATAGGAGATGCAATCATCTAACAATTTTTTTTTTTTTTTGGTTGCTTTTAAAAGAAGCAAATTTTGAAAGAATCTGCTGTTGGATGTCAAAGCACTATAGAGGTAGTAGATTACATTGTGTCCCCATCCCCAAATTGTCCATCAAAGGCCCTGATAACCATGCTATTCATTTCTGATCATGAATCCAGATATTCTTATAAGCGAGACTTCTGGGAAATACTTTGAATGGAAACCCCGTCCTTTTCAAGGTAGCGATTAGACTTTCCCTAAAAGAACACTTCTCAAAGGCTACAGAAGGCACCAGAAGAACCAGCTCCAATCTCAGCCATGACTGATAAGCCTCCTCCTGTTGGCAGTTAAATCACGCTTGTCTGTTTGTGAGGTACAAGCCATGACTTTGCTGCCGTGTCTTGAAATTAGACACAGTTGTTTTGTCCTACAAACCCAATGCAAACCTGCAGAGGGTTTTTAATCCAAACACGATTTTGGGATTTCCCTACTCTACAAACATAGACTCTTAGCTAGAGGAAGGTGTGAGTTGTTGCCTCTTGACAGTTCTTCGCTGCTGCTTTGCTTAAATTGTGCCCGGAGGCAATGGCAGAGGTTTGCACAATCCAAGGGAAGGTTCTTACGGAAGAGTCGGTGTTTGGCAGAGCCCGTCAGCGCACGACGGCGAGTCCTGCGTGTGCTTCCATGGGTTATTTTTGCCTTTTAGCTGCATTAAGTCCCCTGTCATGTCCTGGCTCTGCCACTGATCAGTGCCAAACAGCAGGACGTGCTGGCTGGGCAGAAAGGCAGCACTACCCGCTCATTAAGATATCTAATTACTGAGGGGAGAGGTAATGCTGCGCTTCGAGCACTGAGGTGTTAGACAAATGCTTGGGGATGTCACTCTGATGGCAGTTCTTATGTAGTTAAGTCACTTCTGGCTGTCACCCTGCTCTGTGGTGTGCTGAGATGGAGTTAATGGGCACACACCATCCCTAGGCCTGCTCAGAGCTGCGCTCGCCTTGCACGCTAAATGCATTTGTTCTTTGCTTCTGCTTAAATCTGTGATCGAGGCCGGGTTTGGCGAGCCTGGACCGAGAGCTCTTTAGTTGACAGAGCTGCTGTGGCTGGGTCAGTGTTGCCTGATGTAGCAGGCTTACCTGGCTGTGTTCCCTGATAACCTCCTGCTTCCTCCAGCTTTTATCAGAGTGTTCCCCAGCAGCACAACGCGCGGCCGGCCGCGGTGGGTGACACGCCAGGAATGCTTATCGAGGCCCATTGTGCTCTTATCCAGCCCTTCAATGATACATGGCATTGATTTTCGCTGTGCTGAATACTATATGGTGTTTACATTCCCCGGAATAATTCAGCAGGGTAAACAGATGGAATTCTTTGGAGGTAAAGTCAATATTAACGGCGTTCGGGAGAGCACTCGCTGTCTCCCTTTGATGGAAAGCAACCTTTCTTCTTGCCTGTGTTTGGAAGGGGCTGCAATTTCTGGTGAGCAGTGCTCCCTCAGAATGCCAGTCAGATACTGTGGCCCCTGGGGCTGGCTCGGGGAGCCACGGTATTGTCTATCAGCAGTTTTTGCAGGCGGTGAATTCTGCTGCTGCAAGTGCCTCTGGCTGTTTTCTGGGACTGTGGCCATTCACAACTTCAGTTCAAAGGTGGAAGCCATCCATTATTTATCTAGCTGACCTTCTGGAGCAATTTGAGGTGTATTTGTGCAGAGTATCTGCTGGAATTGCATGTTGCAGGGTAAACTGAGGATGCTGATGGAAATTCTGTGGTGAAGGCTGCCAACAGCTCCCGTGGCACGCTGCTTCCCACAGGCTTTGTGGCCAGTGGAGGCAGCCGGGCACTGTGGACTCAGATAGCCTCTGACATAACTGCACAACACCTCCAAGCTGCAGCCACGGCAATGTGAACACTGAAATCAGCCCATCCTCAGGGCTAGAGCTGCACCTGCAGCTTCAGAGGTTTTGTGCTGGTGCTGTTTTGTCCTGCACGTGCTGCTTTGAATACCAGCAGCTCAGGAAGTTGCTCCGTGGTGGTGCCCTTTGGAGCATGGAGTAGGAAGGTCCTTTGTGCCTCTCTTGGGTGGATGTCACTGGTGCCAGGGGGCTTGGAAACTTCCTCTTCTTTCCTTCCTGGAGAGGTTGAGATCTGCCAGGTGTCCAGAGTGCTTCTCTCACCCAGAGACTCCCTCCCTCTCTCGTGGTTTTTGGTGTTTTCTAGCACATCATTAAACAAAGAAAAAACACACAGGATGAAACAGTTCCTGCTTAAATAGACCCTGACATCATCATAAATATGCAGAGCTCTGTATTGCTCCTGGAAAACCGGCAGGCCGGGAGTTGATGGAGCCTCTGGGCAGAATATGAATGCCTTGATTTTCTCTCCCCCTGAGCAGCAGTGAAGAGGGCTGCTAGGACCAGCCAGCAGAGACCCAGCTATAATTGCTTGCCTGGAGCAGTAACATATTTCTGCACACCAGCTGAATACCAATGAGGACAGAAGGAAGGAAGGTATCAAACAGAACTGCAGGCAGGAGGAAAAGGGGGAGAAGTGATTAAAGGAAGGACTCGGAGACCAAGACTAAAGACAATAGGCTAGTTCTGATTAGAGCATTTTACCAGGGAGTGATTTGGGTTTTTAATGAGTTTTTTCAGGAGCTGAATGCATTTGCAGAGCTGGTTGGTGAGAAAGGGAGCAGGGGCAAGGAGCCAGCAGTGTGACCCCAGGTGCCACTGAAAAGGCTGCTGCAAAGATAGAGGCAAGGAGATGGAACCGAGCCCAGCATAACTTAACTGAAAGCAAGCACATCCTTTTGAGATTGGTGAGATTAGATTTCTCACCAGCTTGAGCCTTTGTCTTCCCAGTTCTCCTTTCTGTAATTGCACACAAGAACCTGTGCCATGTGCTCTGGGACAACCCTGCTTGAGCAGAGAGGTTGGACCGGGTGACCCACCGTCCCTTCCAACCTGAGCCATTCTGTGATTTAGGTTTAAGCAGTGAGAACCTTTGAAATCCCCTTCCCGTGTAATTGCCAGCTTAGGACAGAGTTTTGTTCGCCCCTTATGTGGTTGGGAGATGATAATCAGGGGGCAGACCATCCCCTCCATGACCACGGAACTTGAAAGGAGCTGCCCAGCAATGCTTGCCCGCTCTTCTGCCTGCACCTGCAGGGCATGGCTCAGGCCAGGGATGTGATGGATGGTGCTGGCTGCTCTGCCTTCTCCATGGCTGCTCCAGGGAGGTGTGGAATAAGACTCGGTTTATTTGAATTCTGTCCTTAAGGGTGGTGGGGGGGGAAGAACCAAACCCAAAGCAGCATGATGTAACTTTCAAGCCTAAGGTGAGAGGAAGCACTGCAGCCTCACAGGGTGTTTTGGAGCATTTTAGGTGCTTTGAAAGCACATACAACCCATGAACTGCCTCTGAATTATCCTTTACGATCTTTGGTAGTAGGAACTAAACACAGAGATCTAATGAGCTAAAAATAATGCTGGGAAGAACAGGCTTAGTGTCTCATGAGTCACCGAATGTCAGCATCTGCCTTTTCTTCCTGAAATAATGTCGTGGAGGCTTCGGGGGAGCTGAGAGGGGGCAATGAAACCTGGCAGCGCAGCCCTCATTGCTGAGCTCCAAAACCCTCACCTGTGTCCCTTTCTGTGGGCAGCTGCACGTTAAAAATAGGCTGGGAGAGGCTGTTTCCAGGCAGCAGCAGCAGCAGCAGTGCGTGAGGTACCTGGGCATCCGAGCCCACGTTCCGCAGGACGTGCGCGCTGCTCCCGGCTGACGTCATGGCTCCGCAGGGACCAGGAACGCGATGCTGGACCCGTGTCTTGGCCAAGCTGAGGATGGGGGGTGTGCTCAAAGGCTTCCAGCCTTGCCCCAAAGCAGGGAAGCTGCTCAGACCTGGGAGCCGCAGCGGTCCCGTGCCCTTTTCCTCCACCGACGGTGCAAAACAGGCTTTGCTGCGTCAGTGGCGTTCAGAGGTTTGCCTTAGAGGGGGTGTTTCGAGAGGGGAAAGGAGCCTCTCGAAATCGTGTGGATTTGGCCTATATCCTGCACAGCGTGTCCAGGAAACCTGAAAGGCATAATGGGAGGAATGTACTCTCATTTTCACCTCCATTAATTTTATCGGATTGCTGCGTTACGTTTAGATCGTAATTGCTAGAAATACAGAGGGAAGGAGCGGGCAAATTGCCCTGTTGCTCCCTGGCTGATCAGCTGCAGGGATTCTGTTGTTTTAAAACCACGTATATGGGAAAAGGTGCTGTCACGTAGTGCGGCGTTGGTTTTGGGCTGAAAACGTCTTTTTTGTACTGGAAATGTTATTTGCTTTGTTAGAGAGAATCGGTGAATGAGCAGTTGCTGAGGCTGCACAGAAAGGAGAGATTCCTGCTAGCAGCCAGGTGCAAAATGTCTCAGCCTTCCAAAGCATCGTGATGTGTTTTATTTGTATGAATTTTTGGAGCCGGCTTTTCAAAAGCAAACAGAATTACCAGATCTGTTTGGTTTTCCCCAGCCAGCTGATGTAGGGAATTGTAGCTGAGTTGAGAGCAGTGTAACCTTTTCAGGGCGGAGTGGGAAACAACTTAGCTGGAAAAACATATCCCCAGGTGAGCAGATGGTGGGCCCACCATCTCCTGTTTCCGAAGAGGAGCTCTGTGTGGGTATTTAAAACTCCACACAGGGCCGGCCTTAGGATTTGTATGCGTTAACATATTGCTGCCTTTTCCCTTGCCACCATGACCTCTGAAACGGCTGGTGGTAATTCCCGTACTGCCCATGCTCTTCAGGCTTTTAGTGCACTAATTCACAGTTGTTGACGTTAATACAAACGAAAATATTTTCTTACCAAACCCTCCTAACTGAGCACTGCCTCACTGCTGTATCCTTTGTACGAGCCCGTGTCCTTTGTGAAATGCGGCCCTCAGCTTCCACCTGCTGTTCAGAGCCAGAACGGCAGCTCTGCCGTAAGCCCGAGAAGATAAAAATCACGGAATATCCGCGAACTTGGAACCCACAAGGATCATCAAGTCCAACTCCTGGCCCTGCACAGAACCATCCCCAAGAATCCCACCACGTGCCCCAGGGTGTTCCCCAGACGCTTCCTGAACTCTGTCAGGCTTGAGACTGTGACCACTTCCCTGGGAGCCTGTTCCAAATATTAGTGTCAATTTCAACCCCAAGTGCTAGAAGTTGAACGAGGTAAAAGTGGAATTTAAATAACAATATAAAGCAGGTCCTGGTGCTAAGGCTTTTGGTTTGGTTCATATTGGTATTAGCTGTATTTTCCCAGAACTTGGATTACAGAGGTGGTTTCTACTGCTCAAATCAGGCAGTTTGTAGCTGTTTTAAGAAGGGATGTGCTCTCGGTTCTACAGAAGTATGTCGTTCTTCTCTTTTCCAGCTAAAAACCACAGTGACACCCAAGTGTTCTTCTACCTGTGGATTATCTTCTGTTTCATCAGCTCTTGCTATACCCTCATTTGGGACCTGAAGATGGACTGGGGTCTCTTTGACAAAAATGCTGGTGAAAATACCTTTCTCCGAGAAGGAATTGTCTACCCACAGAAAGTGCGTATGCAGCCTGCTCTTACCTTAAGAAAGGCTTATAACCTTTGAACCAAACTTGCTGAGTTTAGAGCATGTTGCAGTTGACCACTGGAGCATTTGAATGCTACAGGCTGGGATTTTCCAGCAGTAGAGCTGATTGGTTTCCAAGAGATCATTTCTGTTCATTTTGCTTGAGACTGAGCAGCAGATTCTGTAGCTTCCTGAAGACCTGACGAGGTCTTTTCGGTGCAGAACATGTTTGTTGAGCTGTTTTGTCCTCGTTGTTCCTCAGGCATACTACTACTGTGCCATTGTAGAAGACGTCATCCTGCGTTTCGCGTGGACCATCCAGATCTCCCTCACTTCCATGCAGATCTTTCCCTACGCTGCGGACATCATTTCTACTGTGTTTGCCCCACTCGAGGTGTTCCGGTAAGGCTGCTGGGCTGAGCAGCTCATTTCTCTTCGGTTTATTGTCACATTTTTATTCTGTAACATCAGCATGGGGGGAAGTGCCTGGATCCTTGGACATGGAATATGCTGGTCTTTATTTCAAGGAGACTGGGATTAATGGGAATATTTAATCCAAACAGGGATTGCTGAGTGAAGAAAGGGGTAGGGGGCTCTGCCACAGTGTGGAGCTGAGTCCTTCACGCAGAGTTTGCAGTTCCTTCTGAACTGTGACATAATCTTGAGGGGTTCGTTTCCACCAAATTTCTCCTTGAAACTTCCAGTTGAAACTTCACTTGATTCTCAAGTTTCCAATTTTCAAACCTCTGCTTCTTTTCCAAATGCTAATGTGTATTCTGCATCATCAGTTTGGATCCTGAAAGCTCCCAGGGCTCTTTCCAGCTACAGTACGGGTGTTTAAACCCACCCCCACAGCTTCCTGGGAAGAACTTGAAGCTGACCCTTGCTCATGTGGGTGCTGGAGGTGGCCTTTGGCTTGTAACGCCCGGTGCCTCCATGCTGTCTCTATTGGGGCTGTCGTCATTGGGATAAAGAATGAGCCTGACGGCTTCTGTCGTTCTCCAGAAGAGGAAAGATGTTGCAGCAGGTGCTGCTGTTAGTCACTGGATGTTTCTCCGTGCTCCCAGCCCACTCCCAGAGGCGCTCTGATCCTTGAGAATTCACCGGTATCCAGGTGCACGTCCCAGTGCTTTGCCAAACACGGGTCATGCCTGTAAAAGGGGAGCTCAGCCGGTAATTCTCCCTTTTTCCATCCATCCACCCATCCAGGCGGTTTGTGTGGAACTTCTTCCGTCTGGAGAACGAGCACCTGAACAACTGCGGCGAGTTCCGTGCCGTGAGGGACATCTCGGTGGCGCCGCTCAACGCCGACGACCTGACGCTCCTGGACCAGATGATGGACCAGGAGGACGGCGTCCGGAACCGCCGCAAGAACAAGCAGTGGAAGCGCAGCCTGAGCGTGTCCCTGCGCAGGCCTCGCCTTGCCTCACAGTACGTTTGGCCTCTCTGCTGCCACAAAATCCTGCCCTGGAGCTGTCGTTAGTGCCTGGTGGGCGTTCAAGGACTGGGAATCGTGGACTGGGAATCATGCACAGATCTCAGCCCCAGCAGTCTGCAAAGGGAGGACAAGTCCAAGCCGTAAACAAGCGTGCCTCTCTCTGCCAGGGAATTAATCCATCCTTTACATGCATTGGGGCTCTGGTAAACCGTCAGAAAAGGGAGTTCCCTTTTTACAAGACTCCCCTCCTGCAGAAATAGTTTGCCAGAGGTTATAAAGGCAAACTGGAGGAGAGGTTCTCCTTGACCAGACATTTTGGGGACTTACGAAAAAGAGGGAGAGGGACTCTTTATACCTCATAGTGGCAGAAGGGGCAATGGTTTTAAACTGCCAGAGGGCAGGGTTAGATTAGCTATTAAGAAGGAATTCTTCTCTATGAGGGTGGGGAGGCCCTGGCACAGGGTGCCCAGAGAAGCTGTGGCTGCCCCTGGATCCCTGGAAGTGTCTGAGGCCGGGCTGGATGTGGCCCTGAGCAATCTGGTCTAATGAGTGGCATCCCTGCCTCTGGCAGGAGGGTTGGAACCAGATGATCTTTAAGGTCCCTTCCAACTCAAACTGTTCTATGATTCTGTATGATTCCAGTTATTCCTTGGTTGAGGTTCCTGTGTAAGGTCTCAGACTCCTTCCTCTCTCAAATCTAAACCCATACATTTTTTGATTCCCACCCATCATTCTTGCACCCTAAACGTTTCCCCACCCTGCACCCCAGCCCCTGAACCTGCCCACCGTGTTTTTTGCCTGCAGTGCCTGTGTAGCTCCGAGCCTGACAGGGTGCTGCAGTGTCCTGGTGTCCCCCCTGCCCCGGCAGCATGGCTGTGGAGCCCTGCCCTTTGGCCAGGGAACAAGCCCAGGCTCCTTAGGGATGCTGAGGCACAGCGGGTCAGGAGTGTTGTGCAACCCCTGCAGCACTGCATGGGAGGGGTGGGAGGAGGAGGAGGGTGTGCTCTGGCCTCAAGGCTGTGCTTGGCTCTTGTCCCTGCTGGCTCAGAGTGCACGGACGGGACCAATACCAACAGCCTTCGTGCGGCTGCTGGAGACTGAAAAATGCCATGCAAAGGGAATGTGGGCCAAAGCCTGGTGGAATTCCCTCCGACCGTGCCCGTTCACCCCTCGGATGTGCAGTGAGGGGCGATGTGCCAGGCATAGCCCTAAAGAACTTCCTGTTCCTTCCTGCAGCCCAGGGAGGGATGGAGCAGGAGCACTCCTCCGGATCCTGCAAGGATTTGGTGGAGTGCTGTGGGGAGTGCTGTGGGGGGGGCTGTGGGGAGGGCTGTGGGGAGGGCTGTGGGGAGGGCTGGGCGGGTGCTCCACACCCAGCAGTGCTGTGTCCCCAGCCGTGTCCCAGCCTGGCAGGTGACACTGGCCATGGGCACAGGGTGCCCAGCGTGGTGTGGAGTGGGCAGTGCCGCTGGAGGAGGATGCTGAGGGACGGCTGGGGCATCTTTACAAGGCTCTGCTGTTCCCAGGGAGAGTGGGAGGGTGTGAAACAGTTGCAGTTGATTGTTTATTCCCCCTCTGCATAAGAAAGTCTTTTTTTTTCCCTTTTTCATTCCCCCAAGCGCACTGTGGGTTTGCTGTCTGTGTGTCATTCCAGGAATTCCTTCCTCCTCCCCAGCGAGTGTTTTGTGTTTTGTTTTTTCCAGGTCCAAGGCTTCTGACACCAAGGTATTGATAGAGGACCTAGCGAACGAAGCGAACACATGAGATGGCCGCGCTCTCTGATTCCGCATCTTTGTTTTCTCGTTCTGTCTCCCTCTTCCCCAAGTAACCCGATCTCTGGTACAGATCCAGCTGAAAACAGGAGAAAACACTGAACACGTTTTCCGAGCTCTTCCAGACCAGATCCTATGGACTCCAACAAGCTCACTGTGTTTCGTTTCTTTTCTTCTGGGTTAATTTTAATGTTCTATTTTAAACAAACAAACAAAAAAATAAAATATTTTACTTTGTTTTGCCAATAAAGAGGACAGTTCAGGAAAGAAGGATTGTTTACAGTCTCAACAAGGACATACAAACCTTATCTGGATAACGAAGCATCATAGGGACTCCCTCATGGGACAGTGCCGAGAGCACACTCGGTTTCTGCTTGGCCCGGTTTTGACTGGTTGAAACCGGACTTTTTAAATCTGTTGTTTTTTGGGTTTTGTTTTTTTTTTGGTTGGTTTTTTTTCAGTTGTTTGGTTTTTTTCCTTCATATCCAGCGCTGAGGCACTGGCTGCACTTGCAGGGAAAGTGCACTTAGAGCAGTATCTTCATTCATGAAGCTACTTTTTAATTTGATGTAACTTTTCTTATAATTTTTTGGAAATATGATGTATCTGTTGCATATAGTTTTCACATTATTTATGAAACTTAACAACCATATGAGAGTGATTTTGAGTCCTGTGCAATGAAGGTTGTAACGGTAAAACAAAGTGGGGAATGTAGATCTCCATCTCCAGGGTCATGGTGTGATGCCCTGCAAACACCCCTCTTGCGAGACAACTTGCACCTGTGTGTACCTTCTCCCTCTTTCATTTCTTTTCAATTTTATTTTAAACCAAAGTTTCTCTTCCTGATATTTTTTTAGTTGCTGCTACTGCTTCTGGGCATGTCTCTTGTGCCAGTTCAAAGCCAACTTCTCCATGTGTGAAAGTAGTGCAGATGATCCTAAGGAAAGGAGAGTTGGTTCCCACCAACGGCACAAAACGCTGGGCGAACAAAGGCTTTGGAACTTCATTCTCCAGATCAAAAAGTACTTTTCCAAGCCTTAGGTGTGTCATGGGGGCATCTCAGCCCGAGCAGGGAGCTTTTCAGGAGTTCTCCAGCAGCCCAGCAAAGTGGGACAAGGCGAGGAGGTGACAGTTCTCATGGGAAAGGGGTTCAGCAGGCTGGCGTTTGGGAGTAGTGGTGTGTTTCAAGAAGCATGGAAAGAACTGGTGTGCCCACCTGATGGGGAAGGTGAGATTAAAAACAGCTCTTCCCGTGGCTTCTGGTTCAGCAAAAAGCTTCTGTTGGGCACTGTCCCGGTGACCTGCCCCTGAACTCATCTCATTGTCCCAGTTTGGGAAGTGGGATACTGGAGCAGACTCGGGCAATGGGCAGCCCATTGTGTTGGAAGTGAGATGTGAATTTGATGGCCTCGTTGGGCTCCTGTCCTCCTGGGACAGACCCGTGGAGGCCTCAGAGTCCTGTTGTCCTTCCCTTGGCATGCCTTGTTCTCCGTGGGTCTGCAAGGGAAGGGTGAAACTCCTGAAGGAGGATCCTCGTCTGTCTGGTGACTCACCTCTAGTTTGGGTCATGGAGTTGCAGGAATCTCTGCTCAGTTGCTGTTTGGCGGTTGTTTTCCTTAATTAGCACAGTGTCTCCCACGGCCGGTATGTTGCATTTCCTCAGTTTGCCTGCTGTGCCTCTTGCCCAGAGGAACTGAAGAAGGAAACTTGGTTCTCTTCATTTAATTGGAAATAGATTAAAACTCCGTTGTGGTGCTGCTCCTCTCATCTGCCTCCATGTCGGGCTGCTCAGTTGGGAGCAGAGCCGGCCGAGCCGGGGTTGTGCTGTCCTTCTTCCCTGTGTTCCTGTCTTTAACTCCCTTGGGTCGGTTGTTCGTACTCAAAACGGAGCGTTCCCGTTCGCGTGGAAGTGCAGTCTGAGATGTAAAGCCCCTTAAAATACTCCAGGTTCCTAATTCGCACTGGTGCCGTGTCCAAACCGTGTGTAGGCATTTCCAGCGGTGGGGAATGAAGCCATCCCTGCCTGGGGTGGTGAGGGGAGGGCAGCTGCACCGGGACGGAGGCAATCCAAAACTATTTGGATTCATTGAAATCACGTCACACCACTAGGTGTTACTTAAGCAAGTGGGTTTTTTATACAAAGAATCTGAGCTTTACTGGTAATTCTTCCTTTCAGAGGGAAGTTAAAAATACAGAGAGACATCGTGAGCAATTTGGTCTAGTGGAGGGTTGGAACTATATGGTCCTCGAGGTCGCTTCCAACCCAAACCATTCCATGGTTCTCTGATTTGGAAGTGATGATGCCAGTCCCCTGGGAGCACTCTGCCTTCCTCAGCTGGGCTGGGGTGGGCAGGGCATGGCTGGCTGGCCTGTGTCCATCTGTCCATCCTGCTGCTGCGCCATCCGACCCTCTGCTTCCCAACCTGGCGGGGAGGGTCAGGTTGCAAGGGATTAAATTCTTATTCTGTAGTTTACCCAAATCCTTATGGGAAGCAAGAACTCAGTGCGTCCATCTGCTCTGCTCCCTGCTCTGCTCTTTCTCTTCCCTTTTTCTGTCTTTGCTGGCAGGAGAAGTAAGGGAAAAAAAAGGCAGGTGGCGTGCTACAACGAGCCAGCATTATCTCCTAAAATAAAACATCGTCCCTTTTGGCAGTGAAGCTGCTGTCTCGGGGGAAAGCAGCCTGAATTCCCAGAAGTGTGGCTTTTAAAGGCCCCTAGCTCCCAGCCCTGCGTCTGCCTGTTCCCTCCCTCCCAGAGATTTCTGAGAAATCAGGCGTGCAGATTCCTCCTGAGAGCGAGCACTAAAGCCGGGATGGCTCCACGTCTACGGGAACATCTGGCCAATAAAGGGAGACCTAATGAAGCAGAACAGATGGTGAGAGAAAATAGCCCTGTCGCTCCTCAGGAGCAGCAGGAGCGAGGGGAGTGGGGACATTCCCAGCGTGGCTTCATTTCCTGAGCTGGGCTTTGCTCATGGGTGCTTGAAAACGCTCCTGGCAGGGAGAGCAGCAGGGTGGCAGTCCAGAAGGACAGAGAGCAGAGTTAAAAGGAGCTGAGGGCTGGGGGGTTTATCCATTGCTTCAGTTGCTGGGATGCAGCTGGGTGGGAAGTGGAAGCTGAGGAAGGTCTCTGAGCTCTGGCTTTCAGGTGTCGGGCTGTGCCTCGCGCTTCGGTGGCACTTGGAGATTGAGTTGTGCAGCTCTGAGGATGGCGTGGAGCTGCTTTGGTCCGGTGAAACCTGTTAGGATGGTCCAGTCTAAGGAGAGGAGATGCCACGCTGTGGCATCTGGGACTGTTGGAGATTCCCGTTGAACTTGTTTCTCTGTGCTGATTCCCCGCTGCTTTCCATCCTGCCGCTCCTCTGGGGATTTTTGGGTTGCAGGGGGTGAGGCGTTGCAGCATCCAGAGTTTATTTGCTGGCTGGGGGTCCCCGTGTGGCTCTGGGACGGCGTCACCAGAAACACCAGGTCCCCGTGCTCGGGCAAGGCAATGCCACGTGCCGTGGGTGTGTTCCTGAAGGGACAGCAGGGCAGATTTGGGAATCTTTGGACTCGGCAAGCAGGAGTGGGAGCTTCTCCAATGAGAACCGATGCTGTCCCACCACATTTTAAAAGAAATGCATTTGCAGCACTCCTGGCTGCAGCCTGTGTGTATCCAATGAGCTCCTACCTCTCTCATCCAGGTGCATTCCCAAAGTCAGCTGGTGCTCATCCTACGCCTTTCCCAACCCTGCTCCTGGCCCTCCTCATTCTCTCCGTGTCTTTGCTGTTTGTCTGATTCCACTGAAAGGGGTCGACTGGCAGCAGCCTTCAGCACGAACATCTTGGAATGGGGGAGATCTCTGGTGGAAATCTCAGCAGAGTTGGATCCTGCTGCTCCTACTTCCCTAAGAGCATTTGTGCTGCTCGTTCTGCCTCCGTGCCGGCGCTCGGCCACTGCCCCAGTGTGGCAGACAGGGAGGGAAAGCATGTTCCCGGCTCAGGAGATGGCAGTCGCTGGGGATTTCTCTTCCAATGAGGAGCGGAGACAGTGTGAAGCCTTTGAAGTTTGCCCGTGTTTTGAAGGGCCGAGCGGGTTTGGCTTTGTCCTGCATGGCTGCTGCCGTGCCCTGCTCGCTGGGCCGCGGGGGCTGTGTTCCCAGCGTCAGGCCGTGCCCTGGGATGTGTCCTGGGGCTGGGATGTGGCTTGGCAAGTTGGGGACACAAAAGCCACTTTGCTCACATGCTGCGTCCCGGCTCCATCCCGGCTCCGTGTCCTCCCTCCTCTCCTCCGCCCTTCTGCTTTGCACTCGCAGGGGGAAGGTGATCTTCTGCCTTAAACGTTATTCTTTTTTTAAATTTGCATTTTTATTCCAGAAGGCAATCGGATTGTTTTGTCTCCTTGGAAAAGAGGGGCTGGGGCTCCTGGGGGAAGAGTGGGAAATCCCTACGGTGCCTCTGCTACAGTCACGGCTGGGCTCGGTGGCTGTCACCTCATCAGACCTTGCTTCCTTTACATGACACCGTCCCACATTCCACACCTTGGGGCGAGCGCCACCTGCCACCGCCGTGGGGCTGAACTGGTGTGTCACCATCCCTGGGGGCTTCGGTCCCTGCCGCGACACCCCGGGAAAGGAGAGAAGGGACACACCGTGGGGAGTACCCCGATGCTGACACCCCAGCCCTGTTCCCGGTGGGAGCCAAGGGCTGCTCGGGCCCCGGCACAGCCGTGGCAAAGTGGGCAAGAGGCACTGACCCTGCCCGGGAAGGGGCCCTGCAGCCCGACAGTCCCTCAAGCTCTGTGAACCAAATTGCAAACTCTTCACTCCAGAGGAGAAATTGGGCATCCTGGTAGAACTTGCGATGGCCTCTCCATCCCGCGGGTCCTCCTGGCGAAGGATCGGCGCTTGGAAGGGGCCCGGGGTGGAAATGCCAAAGTTTCCCCCCGGGTCCCGCTGCCACCTTCCTCTCCCCCTCCCCACTGTGTTGGTCTAAATGATCTTTCTATGAAGCCCTGTAGATGTCAAAAGTAATTATGGAGTGTGATTAGTCCTCTGTGGGTGCTTTCTTTCTTCCCCCCTCCTTTCTCTTTTGCTATCCCCTTCTCCACTCTTCTGTTTTGGCTCAGTGGAAAAGGTGAGGACAAAGAATCGCCGCTTGCTTGGACTCATGATGTATCTGTGACTGCGCTATTAGCTGTCTCCTCCTTCCTCCCCAAATGGATATAATTTTGAAGTGTGGAATTCCCTTCTTGATAAGTAGGTTTAAAAAAAAAAATACTGCACAATGTGATACTGTTTCATAGTTTCTAGGTGGTTGTATAAAGCAAAGTTACTGTGATTGTGTTTTTTCAAAGGAAAAAGTGATTGGTTACGAAATCTGTCCTTTTTTCATTATTACAAACTCTTTGTTTTCCAATGATCTGATGGCTCTTTTGTCCCTGGTCTGTGCGTGTGTCTTCCCAAGCCCCACCCCTGTGCTGCATCCACCCAGGGAGCATTGGCTCCTGCTGCTCTTGCTCTCCTGGGAGCTGTGGGATGTCGCTGGTGGCTGGAGGTGGAGGACATCCATGTCCTGGCAGGAGGTGGAGGTGCTCGGAGGAGGGAGATGTCTGAGGAGGGGTTGGAGGTGGGCAGGAGGGGCTCACACCCAACATGCCAGGGGCTGATGCTGGAGGAAACCACCTGCCCAGACTGTGCTGTGCTGGCCAAAGGCTCATGGTCCTTCTGGGAGCCCTTGTGGTGGCCTCTCTCCAGCTCATCTCCAGTCCGAGGTGTTGTCCTGCCAGCACTGTGGGTGACCAGAGGCTGAGCAGCCCAACCTCGGGTTGTTTGGGGTCTGTGCTTTCATTCTGCTCTTTAAATCTCTTCATCATCTCTTGCAAATCAATCTCCCTCCAGAAGAGAGCCCAGCGCCCTGAAATCACTCTAAGCCTGTTGCTGCTCACGGCAGCCGCTTCCCGGAGGTTTAATCCCAGCCACGGCTCCCTGCTGGCATTCCCCTGGCTGGCGGCAGGAGCCCTCCTGCTGCCCTTGCTTGGGCACCTCACCCCAGCTCGATGGGGACACCTCCCAGGCGCATGTCGCCTCCACAGCCCAGGCAAAGGAGCCAGGATCCCCTTCTGGGATGGGGTGCAGGTAAGGATGGTCCCGGCACCGCAGGGGAGGTTGGACCCCAGTGCTGGGGGACAGGGTGAGGGCGGTTTCTCTGCCCTGGGCTCTTCCACACAAAACTCGCAGCTGGCCCCTCCTGCCTGGAAGCAGCCAAGGGAAGATGCTCGGTCTGTCCCCCGTGGAGTCAACCCTGCTGTCAGCCCCCCGTGGGGAGGGAGGCCCTTGGGCTCAGGTTTGGCTGTGTTGGGTGCCCCAAGGCCACCAGGGTGGCCGGGGACATTTTAAGAAGATAAAAGTGATTTCTTGCTGCTCGTGCTGGCAGGGGCCGGTGCGGCCAGAGCCAGGAGGATTAAAACAATTTCATAATCCTGGTGATTTCCTTTTGATCGGGATTATGAAACCAATCACGAATATCAAAAGCCACAGCTTAAAGCGGCAGCCGGAGCGGGGTCGGGACGCCCCGGGCCCCCTCAGACCCCTCGTGCCCCCGGGGACGGCAGCCCTGGCACCTCCAGGTAAGCGCTGCCCACTCGGGCCCCTCGTCCCGCGTGGTGGGGCCTGGGGGGGGGGCAGGATGGGGGGTTTTGGTACGTGGGGAGCAGGCACGTGTTGCACGCCGGGTTTAGGGGAAGGATGGGTATGGATGCCCCGAGCTCGGCTCCCGCCGTCCTCCTGCCTGGAAATGCCACGGCCCTGGCCCGCCGTGGGTCCAGGCAGGATTTGGCCTCCGGGAAAGCAGGAGAATTTAGCACAGCTGCAAACGGGTGATGCTCACAGGAGGGTGCCGAGAGCCGGCAGGCTTTGCTGTTGGAGAAATCCCCCCAGCCCCGGGAGCACCGTCCCCATCCCGCCGGTGCGGGACAGCCCCCGTGGCACCCGGGGAGGGGGCCTGGCTCCGCTCCGCCGCCGTCCCAGCCCGCAGCCCAGACAAAGGACATTTCTGAGAGCGGGCCAAGGCGGCCGGGATCCCTCCGTCCTGGGGTTCCCCTCCTGCGGAGTTCCCTGGGTGGCAGCGTGGGGTCACCCCCACGTCCCCATGCGGCGGTGGCCGCGGCGGCGTGGCCCTGCGGGGACCGGGCGGTCCGGGGCCGGCTTTGGCCGGGTGCCCCGGCGTGGGGTGCGCGGAGAGGAGGAGGAGGAGGCGGAGGAGGCCGGGGCGGGAGGCAGGGCCAGCCACGGCCCCACAGCCCAGCCAAGCGGCTGAGCTCGGGCTCGGCTGGAGGGGCCGGGATTTGCTGGTTTGGCCGTTTGTTTTTTTTTTTTTTTTTTTTTTTTTTTTT
>VZTA01026990.1:1264647-1282635 GCA_013398855.1 Mohoua ochrocephala
CAGGCAGCCGGGGGACGGGGCTGGCCAGCCCAAAGCCCGCACTGGCGACCTCGTGGCCGGGGGCAAGTGCAGCGCCTGCGGCTCCTTCCTCGGCGCTGCCGCCGGCCGGGGCGCGGACACGCAAGCTGCCCCCGACGTGGCCAGAAGTAGCCCTGCGGCACAAAGAAGCGTCCCAGGGGATAGCAGGGGGCCGAGCGCTGCCCAGACAGAGCCTAAAATCAGGCCTCTGGGCCCCGGAGGGTCCCCGCTGTGGATCCTGCCCTCCCGGCAGCGCATCCACACCGAGAAGATCAAGGAGACCTACATCGGGGACGTCACCTACATTGACGAGGTGGACTCGGCCCTGGAGAGCACCGACACCTCCGACGGCTGCCGGACAGACAGCGAGGAGGCCAGACCCCGCAGCCCCCACCTGCGGGGACACCGGGATCCCCGGACTCGCGGGCACAGAACTCCCCGTGCCGCACCGCAGCCAGAGGCGAGGGCCAGGAAGGGGACGTGTGTGGCCAGCGGTGGCCCCGAGAACGGGGACTCGGGTGGTGCCACGAAGCAAACGGGGGCTGTTTGCCTCCTACCACCGGGAAGAGCCAGCAGCCGGGAAGATGGGGAACCCTATCGGCATCTGGGGGGCAGCAGGGGAGTGGGAGACACTGCTCGTCCCCCGCAGCAGCCCACTGAGCCCCTGGAGCCTTCCTCGCAGCTGAGGACCAGCACCCCCATTCCAGGCACCCACGTCCCTGCTCCCCCTCCTACCAAGAAGGCCTGCGCCCAGGTGCCTTGCAAGAAAGCGCTGCTCTCCGGCAGCAGCCGCCAGGGACTGGCGAGCCAAGGCGCCCGGGGCCCGGAGGTGGATGCTGGCAGCGCCGCCCCACTCCAGCCCGGGGGCACGTTGGGGCCGAGCGAGCGGCGGGGTCCCTGCAGCCCCAGGTGGCTCCCGGGGAGCCCCCTCCGTGCCTTGTCCACCAACAACTGCAACAACACCCACGGGCAGGACGCCCCGGGGATGGCCAGAGGTAGGAGGCTCACGCACGGGGTGCTGGGGGGGTCCCAGTGAAGCAGGCGCGTGACCGTCTCACTGTGGTTCCAGGAGCGTTGCCACACCCCACTGCCAGCCCTGTCACCCCCGTGCCCCCGGAGGCTGCTCGTCCCGCCGGGGAAGCTGCCGGGACGCCGGGAGCACAGCAGCAGCCGCACCCGGCCGGGAGTGCAGCACACGGGTGAGTGAGCGTGAGGGGCCACAGCACCCAAAACCATGCAGCCCTGAGCATCCCTCCTGGGCGCCCCAGGATGTTGCTGGGTTGAGCTCCCTGGCTCCAGAAACCTCCCAGGAACCACGATATGGGGGGGTACAATGTGCCCGTGTGTCGCTGTGGGTTTGGGGGAGCTGCGTTTCCCTGCATCTGGTTCTGCCAGGGGTGTTACAGCAAATGTGGCAGAGGTGTTTTGCTGGTGTCGAGTTCTCCCCTTTGAGGGAAAATCAGCTGTCTTGGGGCTTTCCAAGTGCGATCCTGCCAGCCCCGTGCCTGGCGCTGCGTGTCTCAGCCTGGCAGGAGAGTTGCAAGGTGGTGCTGGGTCCTTTGAGCCCATTCCCAGGATGTGATCCTTTGGGGCAAAGCAGGGGAGTTCTGAGAGCAGTTAAACCCCTGAAATAATGGGGCAAACGGGGAGGGAACCCTTCGGGTCGCTTTGGGTAGTGACAGACTTGTGTGTGCTGGGTCACTGCTGCGGGGAGGCAGCTGCCCCCATCTCACCGTGCTGCAGCTCTCGGGGCTGCCAAGGCAAGGGCAGGATGCACTCGCAGCTCGGAGGCAGCTGCCGGCCCCAGACGCGTGGTGGGTGACCACTCTGCCTCTCCACCCAGGGAGCCGGAGCGGCCCGTGAGCCGCAAGGGCAGCAGCGCTTCCGCGTCGGGGCTGAAGAAGCTCCTGTGCAGCCTGAGCCAGAGCACCAAGCAGCGCCTGGGCCGCTTCCGCTGCTACAGCATGGAGCAGCTCCCGGCCCCCGGCGGCTCCCCTCCGGGCAGCCCTGGTGTCAAGAAGTCCCCGTCCCTGCAGTCCCTGCAGCTGGTGAGCTTGGACATTGCCCCACGTGGGGGTGCCCACAGGGAGATGGGGGTCGCGCAAGAGAAGGGATGCTGGGCTGGGACATCACCAGAAGTATTCCTGGGTATGGATTTATGGCTCGGGCGGTCCTGGAGAGGCGTGGGGGCATGTGCCACCCCAAACCTGCTGGGTTTGAAAAGCCCAGAGCCAACTGAGAAGTGGNTGAGTTGGGGAGTTCTCCAGGGGGGTGGAATGCCCAAATTTCCTCCACTCCCTTGGCACATCAGTGGGTGAAGCACTGTGGTGCTGCACAGTTTGTCCCCATCTCAGCCAGGTGCTTTTCCCCAGGTGTCACCCTTCTGCCAGCCCCAAAAAGCCGACTCTCTCCAGAGCCTGCACTCCCAACTGGGCAAGGCATCCCGTGCCAGCGCCTACCTCCTGCCCCAGACCACGGTCGACAGGTAGGATGGGGCCTGACACATTCCTGCTGTGCCCGGGAAGGCCGTTTCGGGGTGCTGTGGTGGTGCTGTTTTGGGGTTCTGTGGTGGCTCGGTGCAGCCAGGGGCTTCATCACCCGGTCTCCAGCAGCTTCCTGTCCCCACTCACCCATCTTCCCTCTCCCCACAGGAAGGCGGGCTCAGGGCCGCAGCGCTCGCTGAGCGTGGAGGACATCGGGGCTCCCGTGCAGCTGCGTGCGGTGGGGCGCGTGGTCGAGGTCTTCCCTGATGGCACCAACCAGCTGGAGCTGCAGCGACCCCCCCACGGCGCCTTCGGGTTCTCCGTCACCTCCGGGCACGGCCGGCCCGACACGGGTATTGTGGGATCATCCCAAAGCTTTGGCGCGGCACGGTCCCTCCACAGTGGCTCTCGTCCCACCCCAGGAGTGAGCTTGGGCACGGCTGGACGGGGTTGCTCCATTGCCGCTGAGCCCCAGGGGCGATGGCAGGTGGGGGGGATGCGGCCACGCGTGGCTTCGGCCACGCACAGTCCCACGTGTCCATCAGCACCTGGCTCGAGACACACAGCCCGTGCCCGAGGCTGTTTCTCACAGGTTTGTTTCTGTGCAGCGCCTGGGCACCCCGGGGGCAAGAAGGGCTCTCAGCCATCCCCGTTCCCTCCGCAGGTGTCTACGTGCAGGAGATGGCGGATGCTGGCACAGCCAAGCTCTACGCGGGGCTCCTGGGCGTGGGGGACGAGATCCTGCAGGTCAACGGCGCGGCCGTCTCGGGGCTGGGGCTGGCCCGCATCCGCGAGCTGCTGCTCCAGGCCGACGCCCTGTCCCTCCGCGTGCTCCGGCACCGTCCGGCACCACGGTAGCCCTGGCACGGCTCCCGCAAAGCCCGGCGGGCGGAGGAGGATGTCCCGGTGGCGTCCCAGGATACTGCAGAATGGCATGGCACAGACCAAGCTGCCTCGCAGTGCCAGGACCTGCCCAGCTCCACTGCAGTGGGGGCAGGTGGCTTTCCTGGGCCCCCTGGGAGAGAGTGTGGGACCAAGGATCCCCAGAGTCTCCAGGAGCTGCCCAAGTGTGGGGGACAGGGGACAGCCTGGCCCTGACAGAGCTGGGTGGGTCTGTCCCGCTGGGCAGTGGGGTGACCGGCATGGGGACACCCCACCTCCGTGACTCCAGGAGACAGAAGGCTCCCTGCCAGCACTACCACCCTGCGCTGGAGGGATGGTGGGGTTCTTTTAAATTATTTCAGAGTAAAACCCAAAAATACATCTCTGCAATAACAAAACAGTGCCCTTGGCTTGCGCCATGGAGGGGCTGGGGTGGTGCTTGCTGGTGTGGGGCCTCTGCTACTTGTTTTCCCATGGCCCTGTTGCTCCACCAGCCACCGCCTGACCATGTTGTGCTGCCTGGGCAGGCAGATGGGGGGCTCAGCCACCTGCAGGGCTCCTTGGGGAATTTGACAGGTTCTTTTTTCCAGCCATGGAAGGCAAAACACATCCTTGGAATGGGTCTCTCTGGCATGGCAGCGATGGCTGCCCTCTGCACGGTGGCGCCCCACATCTGGGTACAGCTGCCTGCAGCAAGCCCACGTCTGGACACAGTGGCCCACAATGCTGAGGTGACCCCAGAAAGTGCAGATGCTGCTTATGCCTCAGAAGCCTGGTAAATGCTGGCAGGAGAGCTGTTCCCACTCCGTGGTGTCAGGAGACCCTGAGCTTGTCCCGGGAGCAAGAGTCAGGCAAGAAGGACCAGAGATCTGCGCTGCTGCAGCTTTATTTAGTGTTAAAGGGAGGGGCACCACCAGCGACAGAAAAGCAAATGTACACGGGGGAAGGGACCAGAGACACTCGGGTGGCTTGCGGTGATGCCAGCAGCTGGGCCGCCCCCTGGACTACCAAAGGAGCGGTCCTGCATGGGAGTCATTCCTGAAGGATGCACAACCACGCTGGAAGTAACGTGGGGATCAGAGGTGTGCAAACACCGGCCGGCAGCGAGCCCTGCTCCCTGCCCAGACCCACGCTCCTGGGGAGGTACAAACCCACGGAGTGGCGCAGGCACTGCCACAGCCAGCCTCGGAAAGCAGACACCACCTACTCCCTGCAGCGTAACCAGAAGAAATGGGATGGTCTGCAAGGATAAGGAGCCACTGTGGAATCATGAGTGCGGGTGGGCGCCGAGGCACCGCGTGTGCGTTACTGAGGAGCACCCAGGCGGGCAGGGAGGCTCCGTCCGGCCCCGCCCGGCTGCGGAAGGCACGGAGCCGCCGGCTGTGGGTCCAGCGCCTGCGGGAGGGATGGGGGGGGGGGCCACGCAGACCTTGGAGGGAGCCACGAAGCCGGGGGGAGGAGTGTTCAGTCCCGGAGGTAAAGCCGTCCGGTGGTGAGATTCTAAGGCGGGGGGGATGATTTGGGGGTGATTTGCAATTTCAGCAGAAGTCTTTGCATCAGTGCCAATTAACTTCCTCCCCCAGCCCCATCTGGGAGCCATAAGCCAGCCTGTGCTGAGTCTTTTCACGTTTGCAACTTAAAATATGGGAGTCAACTGGAGTAAGAAACCGTTTTTGCTTTCCTGAAGAGTCACCCCATATCCCACAATTGGTGTTTGCAGCACGACCCCTCCGCCTGTTCCTCCCCAGTGACACTGCCCAGGTGAGCTTTTTTCACCACATTTTTGGTATTGCCCACCTGGCTACTCTACATTCCCTGCAGGGAATCAGACTCCGCTGAGACAACTCGAGTGACAAACAACTGGGAGGTAACAAAAGGACTGGGAAGGAATACGGAAACGTGATCTAGCTTTGAATCTCCTGCCTTTTGGTTGCTTACAGTGGAGGTGTTCAAAAAATAGCAGTTGGGAAAAATTACGACATCCTATTTACAAGTTCATATACACTTAAAATACATCACTGAGCACTGTTCCTCTGATTATGCGTGTCGTGCACCCGCAGAGAGAACGTAGCTCGAATGGTCATCAAAAAAATCTTTTAAAGTCTTTTTTTTCCTTAAAAAAAATAAGTTATTTTAGACCTGACAAATCACTTGCCAAAAGGAAGCAGCTGTTAAACAGAAGCAGTGACTCAGTTATGCAAGGGCAAAGAAAGCATCAGTCAATGAGCTTCAGAGGCCTGTATAACGAGGGAGGCAATTTTAAAAGCTTTAAGACTCTCCCTCTCCGGCTCACAGCTGATTGCCAGTGCTCGGCATGCAGCACCCCAGGTTTAAAGCTCTGGGGTGTCTGACGGGGCCTGGGTGGCCGATGGTGGGACACGAGACCCTACAGCTCTGCCTCTGCCCAGGTGTAGAGGGTAGGAAAGCTCTGCTGGGACTCGCTGTGCTCCCTCGGCAGTGAATTGGTGGCACAGAGCCGGCCCACAGGAGGCAGGGAGGGGCAGGGGGAGCAGGGCCAGGGCTCCCCTTCCTTGCCGTGGCTTGAGGGGTTTCACCCTTCCCGGTAGTGCTTGGGGCTGGCACTGGCAACGCAGTTTGTAATGCTCAGTGAAGTCAGTAATTCCTCTCCCCATCCCGTCCTCCCCAGGGCTCACTGCTCTGTGTCGGCATCCCACTGGCTCCTACCTGCACCGGGTGGAAGCGCGGGGGTCAGGTCCCCCTCCAGCTCCCTGGATCCAGGCCCGGAGCCCAGGTCAAGACTGCATCGCACCAGGGGAGGAGGCAGCTCCAGTCCTCCACCCCCTCTCCCCAGGGCCAGGGGAGATGCCGGCGAGGCCGAGCCGCAGTCCTCGGAGGAGGATGGCTAGAGCTGGGTGCGGGTGTTCCTGCCGGGGATCTCTGTGGGCGGACGGAAACGGGGAGAGTTTCATTTCCCCGCGCTGCTGGGGCGAGGGGGCGGGGAGGGGGCGTCCCAGGAAGTTCAGTTTTTGTCATCACAGGACAAAAATCAGGATGAGCACCACTACCAAGATGACAAAGAGGACAACAATTGCACACCACTGCCGTCGATCTGGAAAGAAAAGGAAACATCAGTCTTCCTGCTTTAGTGGAGAAGGAAAATTGGGGGAGCATTTTTCTTCGTGTACTGCTAGGTACCAAATTCAAGCTTAAGCCGTAAAAAGCTAAAAAAGTTCCTGTGGGAGAAAGGCTGTGGCGCTGTATATTGCAGTGAGGCATTCTCCTCCAGGACACAATGGGGTTTGGGAACAGCTGTGGGAATTCTGAGGCTTCTTCCCAACCAAGTTCAAACAGCTTTGAAAAGCTGGCTCAAAAGCAATTGGGAGGAACAAGCAGAGAGCTGCTGTGTTTGCTCTTCATTCATGGAGTAATCTGTTTGCCAGAGGAACGAGACGGGATCCGGCGAAAGCTGCCCTGAGGAGCTCTGCCAGGAAGAGATTGTGGCGGCTTCCCTTAGGACAGGGCCAGGAATCAGGTTTCCCTGGACATCTTTACACCTCATTGGCTCAACACTGCATCACCTCTGAGAGCTGCTGTCTGCCCCTGTGAGATGATGGTACAGCAGTGGGGACAGGGCTGCTGGCACCCCCTCAACTCCCAGGCACAGCAGCTACCCCAGAAAGTGCCCTCCACCCTCCCTGGCACGTGTGATGCCAGCAGAAATGCTCTTTCACAACACTCAGGAACACTCTTGTGAAGATCCGTGGTTTTTCGCGGAGGAAAGGGCAGAGACACAGGGTTCACCCACGGCTGTGCTGCTGCTGAGCTACTGGTGACCCAAAGTGCCACTGTCAGCACTCCAAGTGGTCTCTCTAGGGCTGTACTCCCACCACCTCGTAAATCCCTCGGACAGCCTAATCCTGCAGAGCAGGAATGCTTTTTCTCCTGACTGGCTGCTGCCTTCCCAAGGTACTAAGCACCTACGGGAGAGGGGTGCTGGAGGAGGCGCTGGCCGGGCGTCGTGCCAGGCTCGGAGGCAGCCGGCAGCGCGGGACTTCCCGGCAGGCAGGCCGGGCTTCCTGTTTGCTCTGCCCGCAGCGCCCCGCCAGCCCCCCCGGCTTCAGGCACAGCCTTATAAGGACTTTTCTGTGGGTTCAGCACAGAATTCAGCTCTTTCCTCTACCAGCTTAGAGATGTGACAACAACAGGCCTGCAGGCACGAGCAGCCCAGGGGCAAGTGGGATTTGGGAAGGGGATTGCTGCAGGCATTCTGGTGCGGGGGAAGCCGCACACGGTGGCCAGCGTTTAATGGCACCTTGACAGCTTTTGTTCCGCAGGCAGCCCGAGAAACTGCAGCAGAGCAGGAGGTTGCAGAGCTTCCCCTCCCATCAGCTAGAGGGGGATTTTCCCAGCAGTAGCGGCATAAATAGAAAGGCATCTGTAAATAAAACAAAGGCACGGGACAGGCAGCAGAGCAGTGCCTGGGCAGGAGCAGCTGCCGGGCTTGGAAGCCTTCCCCCTCTTTCAAGAGCTGAGAGCTGCTCCCTCCCCTCCGATGGCTGGGTGGGAACAGTGTCCCGGCCTGAAGATCCAAGGGGCTTGTCTTTCCCTTTCCAGGACTGGATCCCACTTCCCAGGACCTACCACTCGTCATGTGAGACACTTTGGCGAGCTTCTTCATGACGTTATCAAGGCGCGACTGAGTGCTGTCTAACTCGTGGGAGAAGTCGTCCAGCATCCTGAGGACACAGAAGCAGGGCGCCGGTCAGCACATGGCACATCCCTTTGGGATTTTGCAGCACGCTCACATGCACGGATCAAAACACTGATGTGAGCGATCAGAGTTTCACACCTCGGCAGACAAAATGAATGTGGCCTCCTCTCCTGGAAGCACCCAAGGGAAGGGAAAAAACCTGCTGAAACAGCAGCTCTGCTTTGGTGGGAAGTAACTCGGGATTCCTGCTAGACTGATCCTCCCTGTGCGCTTGTGGCTGAACTCTACATGCATCTGCAAGGTGAGGACTGGGGGGGGGGGCTTCCTCCTTACAAAAGGAAAGTCTAATTTATAATCTGTGATTAGCAGAGACTGGTTAGATCTAGGTGTCAGCTTGGACTTTAAATCTCTTTTCTTGTTAAGGGCTTGCAGTTGAAACCAAAATCTTGTTTCAGTCATGCATCAAGTGGGAATGAGATCTGCAGTTGCTTTTAAGGTGCTTTTCAAACTCCGCATGGAAGTTACCCTTTTACTTCCTCCACGCAGCGACGGTAATGAATCTGAAAGCCTTCCTGAATCCATGCTTTGTCAATGCCGTTGCACATCCAGAGTCAAGGTACCAATCCAATTGTCTCCAGCCAGTGGGACTTTAAAGCTTAATGCCTTTAAAAGGACAGACTCCTTCATTTGGAGTGCCAGGGCACTTGTTAAACCTTCATTCAGTGGGGAAAGAGGAGGAGTTGTAAAAACCTCAGTGTGGTAGTTATGAGCTAATCTAGCAAGCACCGATGGCTCGTGTGATGATCTAGAAACAGACCACACCAATCTCCTCTGTGAGAGCAGAGGATTCTCATGCTGCACGGCTTCACACAGGAGGGGGATTTAAAGGTCCTCCTCTCCATCAAGGATGAAATCACAAGGGACATGGCCCTCCAGACTCCTACCAGCCAAACAAGGAAGGGTTTTATGCATGAACCCTTCAAGCCCTTCTGGAAACATAGCTGTTAGCCTGCACAACTGGGAACTTGGTGGCAAAGGACAAGAACTGGGGAAAAAATCTAATTTATATGTAAATGGATGGATGCAAAATGACTTTGTGAGCTGCCCTTTAACCCTTTGCGTGGGTGAGGGTTATTTTTAACTTTAGTGATGAAGAGCAGCTCTGTGCTGTGTGTTTCAGGGCAGCAAGGCAGAGCTGAGAGTTCCTGGCCCCAGCAGTTGTCCAGGAGCAGCACAAAACCCTGTAGAGCGGGGAAGTGGCCAGTATCTGCGCTACGCAGCACCTCCTTCCCTTACCTGCTGGCTGCCTGAGGAGGAGCATGTGAAAAGGAGAAGAGGAAAGGTAAGGTGGCAGTTAAGCCTGCCCTAGATGCAGGCTTCTAAACGAAGGAGGTTGCAGTTGGATCCTTGAAGATGGCAGTACAAAATGCTTTCCCCGGGCTGGCAGGGAGAGGCTGCCTGAGGGACCAGTGAATTCCAGGCTCTACCAGAGGCAGAGACAGGTGTGTGAGGGCATCCAGCCATGTTGCAGCCAGCCCCATGCCAGGTTTTTGCCACCACGTCTCACACTTACACTGCTTGCTCCTCCAGCTCCCCGCCAATGCGCTGGGACATGTTCTTCAGCA
The DNA here is from genome assembly GCA_013398855.1 of Mohoua ochrocephala. Classification (NCBI taxonomy): domain Eukaryota; kingdom Metazoa; phylum Chordata; class Aves; order Passeriformes; family Acanthizidae; genus Mohoua; species Mohoua ochrocephala. Next base: position 1,274,328 of record VZTA01026990.1, read on the forward strand.
CCCCGATGCTGCCAGAGACCAGCTCCAACTGCTCATCCTGCTGCTCCACAATCAACTGGGGCCAAAGAGAAGGGAAACAGGCAATTACAGATCTGCTGCCTGCAGCTGGGTTGGAGCCAGCCCATCCGGTGGACAGGCACGCGCTGCTCGGCCAACATCAGCTGTGAGGCCTGGGCTCGGACCTAAGCCACCAGGAATGAGGACCGCGTTCCTAAGAAATGCTGGAGAGGTGACGACCAGAGGAAAGCCTCTGTGGCTTGGCACCCCCATGGCACAGCAGGCTGCAGCCTCCAGAGATCCCTGCAAATCCAGCCTCAGCTCATCGTGCTGCAGGCACAGCTAAAGTGACTTTGGAAAGCTCCAAGGGCTGGTCATCAAAACCTTGGCAAGGTAAGCAGGTATGGCCAGGGAGGCACAATGATGCTGTGCCTGGGAAATGCCACCTGGAATGTGCTGCAGCTAACATGGGGTTAATGCAAGCAGAAGGCTGGTTGCAGCTTCTACAGCTAAAAATAGCCAGCCTGGCTCCGAATGTGCCAAAGGAATAAGTCTGCTGCTGTTTTAAGTCATTTTCAGGGCACAGTCATGCTAAGGATTAGCTTCACCCTAGTTACCTATTTCTGAAGCTATTTATCTCCCTGGAGTTAGTATGTAAAACGCGTCTGGAAGCCGAGGTGGCGTCACGGGTCAGGAGCTTTAGCAGAGTTTGCCACCTCCGAGTCACTGCCTGTGTCAAGGCCCTGTAGTTCTCCAGTCTGGGCCTGGCCTGGGCACTTCTCCAGGCAAACTCCCCTGTCAGCTGGGAAGTGCAGCTGGGAAGTGCCTCGCCAGGGGTTCTCCCAAGCCCTCACACAGGCTTTATCGCTAATATCACCGTGACAAAGGCAGGAAAAGGAAGCAGGCGCGTGCTCCTGCTCCCAGCCTGTTCTGGTGGGAGATGCACGCAAACAGCCAACATTTTTTAACCAGGGGAAGTTGCATGAGAGAAACGGGCCCTTTTCTTTTTGCAGTGTTTCTACTCTTCCAAGGATTTCAGCAATCCTTGTACTATTAAAGCTTAGCGTGCTCCATCTTCCAGATTGTGCCGACTGCCTCCTGAGCACAGCAGAAGCCCCACGCCTCCAGGGTTAAAAACTCTGTGCCAAGATCACCCAAAGCTGTGCTGCACAGGAAATGCATGCACAGATACATGCCACAAGCAAAAAGGAAGGACTGTCAGGGTCCTGGAGCCAGACCAGTCCCCCTGGCACCCATTTGGCAAGCAAAGCTATTTAGTCTGTGTGATGCCAGCTGCCTTACCTGTTGTTGAGCTTGCTGCTCCTCGATGAAGTGTGAATTTGCTAATTGCAGCTCCCGGTCCAGACGGCTGTATTTGTCAGGTCCAGAGCTCCAACTCTGACTCCCACTCTCTCCCAGGAGTGCCTAAACAGATGCAGAGAGCTCTTAGCAACACTCTTGTGTCTGCTCACAGCCCATCTGCAGGGTGAGGTGGGAAGGCAGACAAGGCAACACTCGTGTACACACACACACAGAGCATCCCTTTCCTCCTGCTCTGTCGCTACTCAGCCAAAGTGCTGTCATGAACTAAACCAACACAGGGCCAAAATGCCAGCCTGGGAAGTCTCTGCAGCTTGGGATTGCAGATATGCCTCTCCAGCAGCAGGAGAGCTGGAGTGCGGCCGACTGACAGTGCGTGCAGGAGGCCTGCACAGCACAAAGGACTGGCAGAGGCCTGCTCAAGAGGCAGCACTGTGTGCTAGGACATGTGAGCTGGGAAGTGTCTGGCTATATTGTGTTAACAGATGTACGGCTCAAACTGAGCACTCTGCTGCTAATGACAGGGGCTTAAGAGGGTCTGGATAAAGTACTTTTAACCAGTTGAGCTGACAGTAAAATAATGCACTATACAACCAGAGCAGTGCTGTATGCTTATGTTCCATGATCCGGGCTGCCCATCCCTCCAGCAAGGCTCTTCAGCTGCCAGCATACAAAGTTACTCTTGCTACCTGCCCCACAGCCTGAACAAAGCAGCTTGTGCAAAGCCTGCAGAGATGTGGCTCTCCAGCCAAATATGTCTGGTCCCTGAAAGGGGAATAACCCAAGCTACAGATGCTGGAGAATGAACACAACCTGCAGGTGAGGAACTGCACCCTGCAGCACTAGGGACAGGTTAGGGACTCTGCCCTCCAGTGTGGAAGCCAGGCTGACTTGCAGGGAGACCATCCCGCAGCTCCTCCTGGTTGTGGGCAGGAGGGAATGACTGAGTATTTGTGAAGAACAGCAAGACAATGACCAGGCTGCTCTGTCAGGCTGAAAACAAGACGGTCTCTACGGTTCATCTGACTTGTAAGGTTCAAGGAGCAGTGAGGAAAGCTGACAGACTGACCATGCAGGAAAGGCAGCAGGACATCTGGCTTTGTCTGTCCCCGAGACACTGAGCAAGCTCCTGGTCCTCCCAGTTTGTGGCAAGGGCAGCTCCTTTTTATTTAATGCGGTGCACTAGCTTTGCCTGCAGCTTCAATAGAAGGGGCCTGTTTGCCAGCCTGGGCTGTGAGGGTCAGGTCACCACTAGCCAGCCCCTCAAACACAAAGCCCAGCCCAAGGCTCGCAGTCTGGAATGAAGGCGAGGGGCTGGGAAGGGAGAGGAAGGCGGCAAGGGGAAGTCAGTTTTCCTGACCAGATGTCGCTGCGTGAGCTGGGCCATATGGTCTCCTGCAGCTATCAGGAACCTCATGCAAAGGAAAGCACCAAATTGCATGGAGAGCTACAGACTTGTTTGAGCAAGGGTGTCAGGGACTTTGCTGCTGTGAGTGTTTGCCAAGCACGCCAATTAACCCTGTGACAAGCTCAGGAATGAGCTCTGTGCTTCTGGGTTTGTTGTTTTTGCCCCATGTGGTAAGGCTGATGCAGTACAGACAATTAACTGTACGAAGCACACACCGACTTTTACTGGAGTGGCTCTGGAAGTCAGCTCTGGTATCTCCTTACAGCCTCCCCATCAGCCGGGAAGGAGCACAAGCTGCATCTATTTCTATTCCTTAGATTACAAGTGCAGACAACACGAGACTCCTTGAGCTTCTTCCATCTTCTTACATGGCTATTACGAGAAGCAGCTGCATGAAAGGATATTGCACCATCTTGGCTCCTAAATCCAGCAGAGCGCAGGATTACATTCACTGACATGGATTCTGAGCCGGTTCCCCCCGAGGAGGAGGGAGATTTCCCTTTCCATGGGATGATGCAATGCTGACAGTTGTACACAACCGGCTCTGAAGACAGAGACAGATGGTGAGTGCTGACTTACTGCTCTGAGAGACGGGCTTGGGAGAGGCTGGCAGCAACATGTCTGTGAGAACCAGCTCTCCCAGGGCAGCCAAATGGACACGGCTCAAACACAGCTTGGCTGCAGCGTGCGAGCCCCTTCCCACACCACGGGGATGAACTCAGACAGGATATACATTGTAGTAGATATACATTGCCCGTTTCTGGTTCTCACCTGCCTGTTTTTTCTTTCAGCCAGTGCTTGCATGGAGGAGTTTGACATCTGATCCTTCATGTCCTGTTTGTTCAACAAAAGAAGCAGCACGTGAGCATTGGATTTGAGGCGACAGGCAGATTCAGAGTGCTACAGGGCTGCCTACACCCAGCGAGGCTTCTACGAGGGGGAGTGAGGGAAGGGAGATTTTCTTTGAAAACCCACACTTTGGAAGAGTCTGGAAAGTTACTGTAGAAAGTTTCAATGCAGTTCATTGTTATACTAATACTGGAATCAAAGGCAATGGGATATTTTGAAAATATTCCTCATTTACTGCTCATTTTGCTCCACTACAACCAGAAACACTTTGATTTGTATAATAAACCGATGTTCCTGTTGACAGAATGTAAGGAAGTGTCTGTCAAGGCCTTGAAGCCTATAACCCCCTGTGCTTTATTCCCAACTGCATCTGGTTTTATATTCCGTAGTATGAGGTAGATTTCCTGTCCTCTGGCCATCCTCTCTGACTGCGCCTATGTTTTCTCCTACCAATTATTTTTTGCTGTGGAGTTCCTGCAGAAGGTCACTAACCACAAAAGGCTCCCCATCACAACGTAACGTAACCTAGTTTTCATAGATTAGCAAGTAGCCAACGTGATCGGGTTGATCCGCCGACACGGTTCTGATGCCACCAGAGCGTTCAGGTGTGTTTTACTGCCCCGAGATGTGCACCGCATCCCACTCAGTTAATTCTCACTGGCTAATGCACGTGCTGCAGCGCATCACCAATTCCCCCATGGAAACTGGAAGTCAGCTCCATAGGGCCACTAACAAGTTTCAATTACCAGTGGGAGACTCTGCTCCAAAACCCATTAGTCAGCATTTTTCAGCCAGGAAAAGAGGACCAGAGAGCAGGCTTGCCTGATCCTGCCCGTTAGGGAGTGGACTGCACCGAGGGCAAGGCAGCAAGCATATGCCTGCTACCTGGGGCCAGCGTGGTTTTGGGATCAGTTCCCAGGCAGCAAGCCTTAGGAGCTGCATCCAGACCGCAGGACTGCAGGTAGGGTAACAGGCTTGCTGCCAGCCACACCAGTGCATTCTGTGGAGCAGGAACCTCAGAGTCGTGAGGGGCAGCAGAAACTCAGTGTAGCTATTAATAGACAGAAAACTTCCTAACTAGCAGCTTGTTAGCAGGCAGTGAAGCTTTTGGAAAGATGTTTCTTCTGTATTTATTGCCACCTTCCTGTTAAAATCCCCTTTTTGCTTCTCAAATGTAAGCTTAAACTAAAAAAAAAAAAAACCTTCCTCAAGTTAAAAATAAATCTAGTGGTTGTTTGGACTATTTTGCAGGGGTAGGAAGTTGAAGTCACTGTGTCAATAACACCAGGCTTTAACCACCTGTCAGTGTTCAAAGTGGTCTCCCTGCTGTTGAAAACCAGTGCTCCAAATGGTCGGGATGGTCGCGATTTCCCTCAACTCTGAAGGGAGGCTCCAGCCTTCCCTGTGCTGCAGCTGAGTCTTCACTCTTCCTCCCCAGCTACCACAGGCTCCCAGCTCACTGTTGCCAGAGTAGTGTGAGGACCTCAAGGGTCAGCAGCATAAAAGGAGGGAATTCCATGGGGCACCTGCACCCCCAAACCCTTCTGGGCAGCTCCAGGAGGGAGCGCGCAGGGAAGAGGAGCAAGCCTGAGACTCAGCAGGTTTATTCTCTGCTCTCCGGTCCACCACAGAATGGCCACAAGCTTTCCTCTTTTAACCACCTGATGCCCCTCCCCGCCTTCCCCAGGCCCTGACCCCGAGGCCAGGTTCCTTACCCTGACCACCTGCCGTGTGCTGGTGATGAAGGCTTTCCGGATTCCCAGCTCCGTGGCATCGAGGTTGAATTTCCGCGGGTTTGCCTCGACAATGCCTGGGCACCGAGTCAAGGAGTCCCCAGAAACGGTGTTGGGTGCACACGTGGATACACAAACCCCCAAGCGTGCCAAGGGGAACACTGTGCTGTGCCTGCTCCCAAAATTTGATTAGCAAAGAACAGCACACTGGACGGAAAAGCAGGCATGGCAGGAATGTACCACGCAGCGCATGCGCACGCGCAAGGTTTCTCTTTTCCCTGGTTTTTTTGGTTCTGTGATGCCACGCAGCGTTTTCAGGAGCACTCAGATGCACACAAGGGAAAAGGAATATTTCTGGAAGCCAGCCTAGACAATGGACTGACTCCGCAGAAATCCAGATTCACACGACACAATAGGCTTTCTAGAACAAAGCATCTTAGAATATACCTTGCAAAAAAGGAAACGCAGAGGCAAAAGGAAAATCCTTGACTTGATTTCTCATTTGCAATTTGAGAAAAGCCGATGTGAATACAAAATTCAATCCCAAATAGTCCTGATTTTTGCAAAGAGTGACGAGCACTGGGACTTGGCTATTTAGTACAACTTGGGAACTGCAACTACCTCCAAAGGACCACAGAAAGGATATTAATGGTTTCATCCAAGTCCTCCAGATCCCACTCGATGCTCCGCAGGTTGTTCCTGAGCTCATTCGTGGTCCAGTCGATTTCTTCTCTTGTGGCAATGGAGGGATCTTGCAAGAGCTCCGTCCACCTCTGGAAGAGCCCCTGGGCAGTGTTCACAGCTTTCTGCACCTCCCTGCAACCGAGGAGAGTGAAGAGAAGCCAAGATTATTGTCAGCTGCCCTGCAGCAGTGACACTGGGACAGCCCTGTGTCCAGCTGAGCAGGGATGCCACAGGTTCCTCCCAAACATCTTTCCTTCCAACAACTTCGTGTTTATTTTGTAAAATAAGGATTTGCCCGGCTGGACTATCCTGTATCTTGCTGCAGCACGAAGTTACTCATGAAGGGACCTATTTCTTCAGGGGAAGCTGCTGCTGAGTGTCACACAGGCAAGCCAGGGCAGAGGGTCTGAACAAGGCAGCTCTTTTGCAATCCATGCTTTGCATTCCTCTCTCAACAGTTTTCCTCTCAAGGCCCTTAACTACCCATAGAAGATACCCCAAGGGCGCACAGAGTTTCAGGAACTGTCCCCACGCCACAGCCACGCAGACTGTTGAGTGCAGCACTGTTTATTTTAATTCAGCATTTAAAAAAATACACAGCCCTACTATGCTGGCTTAGGAAACACAAGTTTTTTCTGCTGCTCTAAGCTCTTTTGGAGACGAGTGCATTCACAGCAGGGGAAGGCATTGCTGACAGCTCTGGTTTGGGGCAAGCAGGTTTGTAAATTTGGGTCACAGACTCTCAGCGTGGTTATCTGCATTTACAAACTCTGCGGTGCCGAGCTGTGAACTGCTCCCCCAGGCTCACAGGGAGCTGGGATGAGGAGCGGAGATGAGACCAGACGGTGCTGGTGTCAAAGGAGGCCACCACGAGCTTGCACACGGCAGTCGGATGTTTCACCCCAGCGAAGGAAAGCAGGGGAGGCCCAGGACAGATGAGCTGAGCCCACACCCTGCAGAAGTGCCAGGGCTGCAGCTCTCTAAGTTACACCGGGGCCTGAAGTCCTCCAGTTGCTGTCTAAGGTGCAGTTTCTGAGCACTCTGATGCGCATCCCTCCTCCTCTCGCATGCCTGCGGCTCTGAGTCTGCCACACTGAGTGCCCTGAAGTCAGCAGCCTGCACTGAGGATCTGGAAAACTTCATTCTCTCCTCCACTTGCCAGCACAAGTTTTGGTTTTGTTTGTTGGTTTTTTTTTTTTTTTTTCATCTGAACACACTTGTGGAAGTCCCCAGCAGCAGGAATGTAAAGCAGAGCTGGATATCCTCTGATGGGAGGAGTTACAGACACCAGGAAAGCAAACTAATAGCAACTCTAGTGGCTCCACCACCACCAGCCCCTCTGACCTGCCAGGTAATAATTAACTCTGGGAGCAGCAGCACATCCCCTTTCCCCTCCCTGCCCTTCCCCGCACGCTGCAAGAACATCTCTGGAAAGTTTGACAGGACGTTTGCTCCCCACCCATGGCGACTCCTACACTTTCCTCTTAGCACGAGTTCAACCTGGTAGAGGGATTCACTTTCCCTGGCTGCACCAGTATCCCTTCCCACACTCCTTGTTCTCACATGGCTTTCCCAAGCACCCCACTAGGAGCCCCCCTGCTGCTCCTCAGGGCTGTTTCACTGTGACATGGGGCAGAAGACGATCCCCCAGCACAAGCTGAAGTTGGCCCCAGGGTAGTGTTTAGTGATTGAGCTGCTTTCACAGAATCACAGAATTGCCGGGGTTGGAAGGGACCTCTGTGGATCATCGAGTCCAATCCCCCTGTCGAGGCATGGTCACCTAGAGCAGGGAACACAGGGATACGTCCAGATGGGTTTGGAATGTCTCCAGCAAACTCCGTGACCTCCCTGGGCAGCTGTTCCAGTGCTCTGCCAGGCTCATTGTAAAGAAGTTCTTCCTCACATTGAGGTGGAACTTCTTGTGGTTTAGTTTATAGCCATTGCTCCTCATCCTGTCGCTGCAAAGGGTCTGGCACCGTCCTCCTGACACCCGTTTGAGAGATTTGTATGCACCGATGAGATCCCCTCTCAGTGTTCTCTTCTCCGGACCAAACAGGCCCAGCTCCCCCAGTCTCTCCTCACTAGAGAGATGCTCCAGACCCCAAATCATCTTTGTGGCCTCCGCTGGACCCTCTCCAGTAGCTCCAACAGCGCTTCTTTCACCCTATTAATGACAATTTTCTTTTGACCACCTTTAGCTGCTATTTCCCTGCGTCCAGGCTCTTCTCTGCAGGCTTCCTCTCGTGGCCATTGTTTGTCCCACCGCTTGGTCCCTGCTCCTCTCCACCTTTCCCCATGGTCGCCCCGGCCGCCAGCC
>VZTA01026990.1:1303622-1320863 GCA_013398855.1 Mohoua ochrocephala
AAGAAAAAAAAAAGCGCGTGGATGTGATTTTGGCTTTCTTTATGCACTTGTGAGGACACCACAAGTGCACCCCCAGCCTGCCTGTAACACCTGGCACAGCGGTCTGTGGTGCTGGGGTGGGACAGTGTGTGGTTGTTCCAGAGCTGCTGCTGCTGCCTGGATCTGCTCCAGACCCCACGCACATCCCCAGAGCCTTGGCAGGGATAATTCCCTGGGGCCAGCAGTGGAGGCTGTCAGCTTCTTGTGGGGCGGCCTGACATGAGAGAGCCTCAGAGATGAAGCCAAGCCAAGGTACAGCATAAACACCAGCAACCCCCCACCTTGCTGGGGCACATGTGCTGGCTGGGAGAGGGGAATACACCACGAGGGGTCCCCGCTTTGCAGCAGCTTCCCTGCCTTCCTACAGGAGGTAATGGCAGATCCTTCTGGAGGTGCAAGGCTCCTTAAGGGGGAGTACGTGGACCGGGTGGTGGGCGGCTTTGTGGTATTCCTCAGGCCCTGGCAGGGCCCTTGTCCTGCCCCCCGAGGCATCGCTGTCCCCAGGGGACACGTCTTTTACTGCAGTGCATCTCGGCTCGCCTGGGAGCATCACAGGGTCAGTGGCTCCTGTCCCCTGGGCTGCCACGGCAGGTGGGAGCAGGGGCGCATCTTTGCTGGATTGAAGAGCCAAACAGGCTGCGTGCCGTGGGGAACAAGGTTTCCTTGCAAGCAGGGGACTCAAGCTTGGGGAGGATCAGCGATGCCGAGTGACGGGACGTTGCTCTCACCCCTCTTCCCCAGCAGAGCCGGGTCCCAGCTGGTATCACCTGGGCATCCGGCCCATGCCCTGTACCAAAGGCTGTGTTTAAGCTCAGCCCAGGGCTCTCAGCTCCTAGTTTGGCTCTTTGGGGAAGGTTGGGCTGTTCTGTCCTGCTTCTCTGAGTCTCCCCTTTGGCCCTGCCTGGTGCATGAAGGCGGGGGTGTGGATCAGACTGGAGCAGCATCTCCCCTCCTTGCTCTCCTGCAGCACCCAGGCAAGGGGCTATTTCCCCCCCGGGAACCCTTTTGGTGTTGCTGGCAGTAGTTGGGCCTGGCTCTGCTATGGTGGTGGGTGAGAGGTGCCCTTGTGTTTTGGGGGCACTGATACCTCATGACCACTAAACCCCATCAAACCCCCAGGAGCTGCTTAAGCACTCGGTTCCCTCTGTCCTGGCTGAGTTTAATTCCCCCTGTTGGGTATGTTTAAGTCATTATCTTGCTCTTTTAGTGATACAAAAATTGTTATGCTGGCTGCACTTTTTAATTCTCAATTCTCGATTTAAATTGTAGAATTGCCACCTCCTTGCCTGGGGGCTGATGGCAGGCTGTGTAAATATTTAGTGTTTCTGCTCCCCTGACATCAGCCTCTTGGTTTTCCCAGCCCACCTTCTCTGCTGTTGCCAGCAGGGGCTTGTTCCTCGGGCTCTGGGGGCTGACTTACACCCTGCTGGAGGCGACGGGGACAATATTGCTGCTGCATCTGGGTGGGGAGCGGGTGCATTTCTGTGCTCGCGTGAGGGAGGAGCAAAGCAATCCACAGCCTTGCTGTCACTGATTAAGAACAGGTGATTTTTGCAGACGGGTGGCTCCGAAAAGATCCCGGAGGCGGCCTGGTGAAGCTGGTTTCCTGGCGGAATGTGGAAGGGAAGCAGGGCCGGGTGTGGACTTGTTTCCCTTGGAGCGTCCCCGGTGCCCAGCACAGGTGTCACGCTCAGAGCCGGGGCTGCTGTGTACCTCGGAGCTCCCCACCTCACCCTGCGGAGCTGGGATATGCATCCTCCGTGGCCAAGCCGGCAGATGGGGCTCCTGCCCACGGCGGCGAGCTGCTCCAGAGGAGGCTGGAGAGCCGGGCACGCCCGGGCAGGCAGGGCTGGCGGTGACCCAGGGATGCTTGCTGACCCCAGTCCCTCCCAGAGGGTTTTTTGCTCCATTGCACAGGCTTGCTTTTTTTTTTTTNNNNGCCTCGTTGTCTCACAACAGCTGAACTCAACATTTCCTCGAGGCTTTTCTTGCTGTGTTGAGCCTGGTCACACACATGGTCACTTGGGGTGAAGGAATCCTCGGCCTCTGCTCAACTTCACCCCCATCATCTGGCCCAAACCCACCTCTGAGCTGCTCCCGACCATGCACTGGGGGGACCTGGGGGACCCTTTCCCCCTCTGGAGGGGGTCCTTGTGGTGGACTTGTACTAGAAGTGTAGGATTTCTGCAGCGAGTTGTCAGGTCTTGGTGTTATTGGCCCTTTTTCCTGGGCTGGGGGCTGAGCTCAGGTCAGGACCGTGTTGGAGCAGAGGATCTGCTCTGCTGGCACCAGAGCGTGGATTTGCTGTCCGTTTGGCACCTTCTCCTTCTTTTTTAAAATAAGAGTGGTCTGCAGCCACGCCCTTGAGATGGACCAGAGCAAGGTTTGGGTCAGGAGGACCCTGTGGAGGAGCGCTCGTGTCCTGTGGTGTCCCCTCTGCTCCTGCTGTGCCCGAGCACCCCACAGCCCTGTGGGAGGTCCCACCTGCAGCAGCTGCCTGGCTCCTTCCCTGCTCTGAATGTCTCCAAAGCCATCTCCTGGCACTGTGCTCCCTTTGCCGCCCAGAAGCTTGGGTGCTCCAGGGTGTCCCCGCTCCTCTCCCCCTCAGAACTCTGACACTCTCCCACCCTTGGCCAGATGTCCTGTGAGCATCCGGATGCGGCGTTCCCTTTAATTGTTCGGCAGCATCTTTGATCAATAAATCACCCTCTGCCATCTCCGAAGTAATGAAATAAAAACCTCCTGGGTGCAGAACGAGTTGGTGGAGATGAATGATTTTCTCATTGCCTGGCTCGAGCTGTAAGCCAGCCTCTTCCCGGCGCTGCTCTCACTCCTGGCTCCTCGCTCTCAGCCTGCTTTGCATGTCCCTGGGGAGAGCTCTGCTCCAAGGGACTTGAGGAATGGCCTGGAGCGTTTGGCCCAGGAGGCAGCTGGGAGATGCCTGTCAGCATTGGTAGCTGCTGTGCTGCCTGGAAGCTGCTGCGGCGCTCTTGGAAGGGGATCAGGAGTGCTCCAGGCCCCATCCTGCCTCTTTCTGGCAGGCAGACGAGGTTGGGGACAGGTCTCCTTGCCAGATCCTCTTCTCCCTGGGCCGTGATGCTGGAGATTCCTGCTGCCATCAGCTTCCCTGCTGGGTTCTTTCTGAGGTGAGGGAAGAGGAGGTCTGGGGAGTACCTGAGGCTGCTTCTCTGTGAAATCACCAATGACTCGGGGGTGGGGTGGGGAATGTCTTGATTTTGGATCCTATGTGAAGTCTGAGGGACTTCAGCTGGAAGCAGCAGGGTCCAGTTTCATGGAGCAGTGCGGAGCAGTGGTGATGCTTGCTGCAGGGAGCTGTGGACGCCTAGAAATCAAACCAATTCTGAGCTCAGGTGGTGAAAAAGTCTGGAAAGAGAAGACTACGGAGGGCTGTGAAATAAAAGTGAGCTTGTCTGTGCTCTGCCACCACATTTGCAGGCTCTGAGAGCTGGGAGGTTCACGAGAGACGATGGCATTGCCCTACACGGAGCTGAGGGAGCTGGGGACTGTCTGATTCAGCAAGGAGAAGCAACTCATTGTTCTCCTTAGGGGGGTTAAAGGCCTCTGGTGATGACATGGGATGTACTTAGGCAAACTGGGGAGGTTTGTGCCTTTGTGGAGCACAGGGGAGGGGAGGCAGAGAGTGATGGGCTTGGGAGGCAGTGGGTCGGTCACTGCCTCATGCCTTTCCCCCTGAACAATTCTCCTCGCTGGCAGCAGTTGCAGTGCATTTGAGCAGTCATTTTTCTTGGCTGCTGGGCGGAGTGAACTTCCCTCCAGAAATATCTGGGAAGGTCTGCTTTCCTCACCCCTGGCAGTGCTCAGGGTCTGAGGTGGGGAGGGCAGCTTGTGGAGCTGCTCGGGAACACTGAGAGGTGGCGGGCTTGGGGTTTGCCCCATGATCCCCCTGCGTATGAAGGGGGGCTGAGAAGGGCTGAATGGATCCACTGATGCCCAGATGTGGGCCTTGAGGGAAGGGGACCTGTGCAACCCATCCCCCTGCCCTCCAGCTCCTGTTTGCCCCTGGAGATGGCCCAGCTGGGTACGTGGCTTTATCCAGGAAAGGGCAAACCCCTTCCTTCTCCCAGCCCTCTCCAAAGTCAGCAAAATCTTCCCTCGCTGAGAGTGACTCACGTCTTGATTTCTGTCTGATCTGACTAACCAGCCAAGCCCTTGGCAAGGACACCTGAGTCCCTGGGCAGGAGCTTGCTGGTGGGACACCCCTGTGGGAAGCCACCAGGGAACGCCACCCTGAGGGACATTTTATCCCATCCCCAGCCAGCACGGATGCTCTTTGCCGTGTGTGTTGCTTGTTCTGCGTGCAGCTCCCTCGAGTCCTCGCTCTCAATTAGCTGTGTGGTGATGAATCCCGAAGGTTAATTGCATCTGTACCTAAAGGAAAAACCCAAACACCAAAGAGATGATCTGCCTGTTGTTCCAAACTCCTCGTGCTTTGGGATGAGCTCAAGGCTGCTCTAGTTGGTGTTTGCTGCAATGGAGGCAGCGGAACCACTCTGAGCTCCCACCTCCCGTCCCAGCGCTGCTCACTCCCGAATCCCTGGTCTTTTCAGTCTCACCGTGGCTGGGACCTCTGCAGACACCTCTCGGCCTGACGTCCTGGTCTGTTCCTCCCTGTCTCCCACGGAGCTGGAATTCTTTCTTGGAATTCTCGTTGTAAACTCCCTGCAGCTTGGGGAAGTGTTTCCAACATAGAAGCCTTGGTGTACACTTTGTGGGATCTCCCACGGACTTATGAAATCCTCCTTTTATGATTAAATCTGCTTTTGTTGCTGTGATGAAACTATTCTGCTGTTACTTGGACCTTTCTTAGAGGTGCAGGTGATGCCTGCTCTGACAGGATCTCCTGGAGCCGTGGTGTGGTTCCCCTCTTTGTGGCTGAGAATTTGGGAATTTTTTCCATAGCCATCTATGGATGAGGACAGGAACTGTCATGCTTGGCACCTGAGGTGCTGGAAGCCTTCAGACTGCCTCGTGGTGGGGACAGGGGGAGCTGGGGAAGCACACATTGAGGGGAGGTGGATGAAAATTCCCACTGCACCAATTTAATCTTCCTTCAGCTGACAAAACCAGTTTTCCCCAATAGAAAACCGCAGTGCTTCAATACTCAGCTGTCTCAGATGGCAAACAAAAGGGGATTATTCAGCACGGAAATTCAGAGTTGTGCTCTAGAGTGCTGCCAGGGTTGAAACCCTTGCACTCCCAAGTGCACTGAAGTGACCTGAAGTGTTGTACCTGAGTAAGCCCTGCCTGGAGCTGCGTCTCTCCTGGCAGCACTGCCAGCATGAGAGAGGTTGGTCTGGTGACTCGTCCCCGTTCTCTGCCTGAGTGCTGCTGTGACAGGGACTTGCAGCTCTATTTGCCATCACAGACCCTCGGTGCCCTCCTAGGCTTGCACTGGGGGCCCCCAGACGTGTCACAAACGTGTCCGTAAGGCAGCCCCCGATGCCGACATGAGGAGGCGTCTGTCTCTCCTGGGCTCCTGCACCTCCAGATCGGCCCCAGTTCCCTGATAACCCAAAAGGCCTTTGGAATCCTGGTGCTTCACAGTCCCACCAGGGCCTGGCTTTGGGCTTTTGCAAGCTCTGCTTTGCTCTGCATCTTTTCCCTTGGCAGCAGAGCGAGGAGGGACAGCCCAGGAGTCCCAAAGTGGGAGGAAAAGCTGGTGCCAAAGCCTTCCCCTGCTGTGCTACTTCCCCAGTCTGTGGGCAGAGGCTGTTAATGGGGACTCTGGGTGGTGATGGCTGCATCCATCTGCCTGTCAGCTGTAGCGAGATGTCCCGTCACTGTCTGCGCCTGCCAGGCATTCTGCTCTTTCGGGGTGTCCCTCTTGGCTCGTTTCTCTGGCAGTCTCTCCTTGCAGGGAGTAATTAGCTGGGAGCTGGAGCAGGCGATGCTGCGGCTGAGATAAAGGGAAGGGAACTGGGGAGGGGACCGTGGTGCTGCCATGTGCCATCGGCTTGGGGGGACCAGACCCCCCCCAAGGCTGCCTGAGCTCATCGTCTCTGCTGGTTCTAACTACAGGCCGGGCTGGCAGGAGACCCGTCCTGGCAGGGCTGCTCTCTGGGTAGGGGAGATGGCGGGAGAGCCACGGTGTTCTTTGCAAACGAGCCCCCTCAGGGCTCTGAAGCTGTCCTTTGCTGTGCCGAGTGACGCCCTGGTGCCAGGCTGCGGCTGAGCTGCTGGGGGGAAATGGCCTTTTTTGGGGGGAATGGCCTCTTGGGGCTTTTTCCCAAAGGAGTGGGCTGTCTGGTACCCTTGAAGGCTCGCGGCAGCTGTGCCCAGCCTCATCCAGGGAGAGCCGTGAGGTGCTGAGAGGTCTCGGGGTGCTTGTGCACCCATCCTTCAGGAGCGTGGGGCTGAAGGCTGCACAGAGAGCACGGGCTGTGTACGGGAGCTGGAGAGAGCCCCAGGCGTCACCGCGAGAGGCAGGGGAGGTTTGGGTGGGGGCTGGAGCTGCCTCCTGGGAGCCAGCAGGGCTCTGGCTCCTGCTAAAGCCACCCAAGGGTTCTGCTTTGCCCTGCGATGGAGTAATGGCCTTGGGAGCACTGGCACGGCTCTGTGGTTTGTCAGCTGAAAATGATGAGAATAAAAGCACCCCCCCCCTTGGTGTTCACTGCAGAGAGGGGGAGCAGGAAATGGATTTTCTCACTGGGCCTCAACCGAGGGGATAAGAGAAACAACAGGAGCAGGAAGAGCCAGGAGAGGAAGTGATTCATATGTTTAATTCACCCTCCGGTTCCTATTATCCCATTTTATTAGTGCTCCATGCAGCATTCGGAGGCCCCAGCTGAGATCAGTGTCCCACACGTGCTTAGCCTGGAGTGGGAGGTGCAGTGAGGAGGGCCAAGAGCATCCTTCATCTGCAGGAAAACCAAATTATGGGGTGAGGGAATAGCTCTGCTGCCTGAGCAGGGGCTGCACTGAGCTTTCCTCCTGATTCCTCCCAAGAAGTGGGCAGTGAAGAGGGGAGATGATTCCCTGGGGGACACATGAGCGGCTTTGCACAAATCACTCTCCGTCCCCGGATGTTTCAACTGCATGTGGGGCCATCCTTGGCTCTTTCCAACACGTCTCTTGGGCCTGTGACAAACACCTGCGTCATCTGCTGCCCTAAAGCTCGCAGGTTTGTGTTTCGGAGCTCCAGCAGTTGTAGCCAAGGTCCCCCTGGGCTGGCAGCAGGAGGGCAGCTGCACCCCAGCTGTGTAGGGGGAGGTTTCAGAGCGAGGGGAATGAGTGATCTACTCTCCGTAATCCCCATACTGGGCACTGGGGAAAGGGCTGGAACCCAAAAGAGCACCTCGAGGCAGTGCCTTGTGCAGCAAACATTCCTTTAACCGTCTGCTGTCTGTGCTGAACGAGTCTGGCACTGAGCAGAGCTGGCCAGAGGTGGAAGAAATTTGTCTCCTGCAGGCAGCAAGTGATGTGCTTCTGTGGCAGCAGGCTGGGGGTGGGTTGTGCTGGGCTTAGGGCAGGCAGAAACCACCCTAGGTGGGGGAGGGAGCCCTTGAGTGCCCTCCATGGGGACACCTCCCTCTAACGCTTTGGAGCTGGTGGGGGTCAGCAGGCAGCCTGCTGGTGGGAGGGGTGTGTCCTTACAATGAAATGGGAGAGATCAATCTTGTGTAAGACATGTATTTTATAGTCCTAAAATACCCTGGGCTGGGAGGGACCCACGAGGATCATCGAGCCCAACTCCTGGCCCTGCACAGGAGAGTCCCGAAATTCACACCGTGTGCCTGAGAGCTTCACATAGCATAGTCTACTCAGCAAGACAGTGCAAGGAGGGGCTTTTTAAATGTAGGAAATTGTATTTCTTTCATGTTGGAAACTGCCTCCTAGACCCCCCGGGTTGCTGTGTCCCTCTGTGAGGCTGGAACTGGCCAGCAAAAATCCCAAGGGCTGCACTGTCGGAAGAGCAAAGCTCATTACGGGCTCTGACGTGTTCCTGGGGGCAGGTAGGAGAAAGCTGGGCATTACAGGCTGATGACTTTTTCTCCGGTCTGTAGAATGACAAAGGATGGTGTCCCTGGTGGCAGTGAGCCCTGCTGTCCCCAGGCAGAGGGATCTAGTGCTCGTGGATCCACCCTGGAAAAGAGCCAGAGAGGAGAAGCTGGACCAGGCTCCTGGAGACCCCGGCGCTGGAGTGGTTCGAGAGGAAACCACCCCCACAAAACCTTTAATGGGATCCAGCAGGAAATGACAGCCCATCCCTGCTTGCTTAGCAGATGTGCTTTTCTGTTCAGCACCAGCATCCTAAAGAAGGGTCTGACTGGCAACTTTCCGGGCTGGGATTGAGTGGACGATGTGGTACATCCAGGGACCAGTGCCTGTGCTGCTCGTGCCCTGGGCTGGAGGTGCTCCTCTAGCCAGGGCTCCTGAACAGTTTCCCGGCAACAATTCCCTCAGCTCCTGGCTGCCTTCAGCTGCAACTGCCCGAATGTGATCTCCCCGGGAAGGCGAGGGGGGAGACACAGGCAGCGGAGCCAGACAAGTGGAGCTGGGTCTGCCGAAATCCTGGGCTGAAAAGCTGAGTCTTCTCCCCCCCCTTCCCTGGAGCAAAGCTCCAGCTCTTCTTTTGGAGCACCATTTCCACAGGAGGAGGTGCAGGCAGCCCTGGGCATCCCTCAGGTGAAATCCCAAGGAGAACAGGGAGAAGCTTTCTGAAGCCCTGCCCAAGTGAGGTGGGCTGGGGTGAGCCCAACAGGTCCTGCAGCTCAGGAGGCTGCAGAAGGAAGGGAGGTGAGAGCAGAGAGACTCGGCTTCAGCTCGTGAGAGCAATTTCTTTTCCCCTTATTCCATTGCTCAGCCCAGGTCTGCATTTCCAGATTTTAAAAATAGTGCAGTAGCTTCTGTTCCCCATCAGCTGGGTAACAGGCTGTGCTCAAAGCTGGTACATGTAGGCCTTCTTTCTGTGTTTCCCCTGCCTTCTCAGAATCTTCAATTTCATTTCATTGGGACCACAAGTTCTCCTTGGCGCAGTCAGCTTCATCGCTCCTGGTTTGTCCTAGAGGAATTCACAGCTGGGCTGCCTCAGTAAGACATCCCAGCGTCCTGCTGGCCTGTGGGAAGTGCTTGGAGCCTGGCACACTGGCCTTTCGCTGAGGAAAGCTGTGGCGCCTTTCTGTGCGCTGCAGGCTCATGTTTTTCTCTGTGGTTAGCAGCTTCCTCTGGGTTTACCTGGATTATTTGGATCCAAATTTCCTCAAAGACCCCTTGAAACCTCATTCCTCCTGGCAGACACACCGAGAGAGCTGTATTAAGGCTGATAAGAGCTGGCTCAGAGCTCCCAGCTTTCATAAATACAGCTGCTGACAGCCGCTTCTGTCAGGCTTCAGCACCCATTGTCGGTGGCTCCAGCAAGCAGACGGATCAGAGCAGGGCAGCACGGCTGAGGATGTGAGCTGGTTTAAGGTGAGCAGCTTGGGGGCTGGAGAGAAGCTCTGGGAGCACAGCCATGGCTCTGCAGGCAGCCCTGGGAGTGGCTGCTGCAGATCCTCATCCTGCTCCAGCCCCTCCTCCTGAGCGGTGCTGCATGCCCAGGAGAGGGGAGGCATTCGAGGTTTGTCTTTAAGGGGCCTGTGTCTGGTTTGCCTAAAGCCGGGGTCCTTGGGGCTCAAATAGGAATTTCCCTCTGGGCTGGGGCGGCAATCACAGAACAGTTTGGGTTGGGAGGGACCTTAAAGACCATCTGGTTCCACCCCACTGCCATGGGCAGGGACACCTTCCACTAGACCAGGTTGCTCCAAACCCTCTCCAGCGTGGCCCGGAACCCTTCCAGAGATGGGATAAAGCATTCCATAGAGTGGAGACCCTGCAGGACCCCTGTCTGAAGAGGGAGTGACTCACTGCAAGGATGCGACTGTGCATCCACACAAGTCCCGACTGTCCCACCAGGAGTGCCATGGGGAGAAGAAAAGGTGTGCTTCATGTGGAGAAGAGACTGCTAAGAGATTGGGATTGAGGGAAAAGCTGCACCAGAGGGAGAGAGGTGCCAGAAAGAAGCTCTTCAGCATTGCAAGTTTCCCTCGTATACACGTCTCTGAGGGCCTCCTGCAGTGAGACTCCCTCCCTGCCTGCTGGCAAGAGGATCCTGTTTGGCTCTGTTTAGACATTATTTCACTAATATTGTTGTTTATCACGAGTTGGAACTGTGCCTCCGAGCCCGAGCAGCCCTGGGGATGCTGGCTGCCTCACTGGTGCGTGCCTCCCTGTTCCCTGGGCGGGATCATCCCCCATGGAAACAGCACTGGGGCTCCCTGGGGACACTCATCACCAGCTCTCAGCTCTGCTCAGGGGATCTTTAGCTCTTTGCTGTGTTCGTATAAAGCTGGGGCGGGCTGGCAGCGTGGCTGGACCTGGCATGGTGGCCGTGCAGTGACCCCCTCTGCAGTGTTAAGGTCATTTTGCAGCCCTCTGGCTTCAAATCCATGGGTCAGATCCCACTGGGGGAGCCACTGTCTCTTTGTAAATCCATCGGCTAAAGGCTTGGGGAATAAAATCCAGTTTGTTCCTGGACAGCAAAGTGGATAGAAAGGATGGATTCCTTTGGACACCATGATCTTGTGGGTATTTTCCAACCTAAATGATTCTATTCCACGATGATTTGTGCTAAATTCCTCTTGATCAAAGCAGGTGAATTAGGCTCTAGCTGCCAAGCCCCAGGACATCCCAAATGAGTGGGTTTGGCACAGCCCCTGAAAATTCCCGGGGCCGCTGACCTTCAGGTGTTCAGGTGGATGTGTTTGGAACAGGGATATCAGGTGGCTGTCGAGCTTCCTGGGGTTCCCTGCTCCACGAGTTGCAGTGAGGATAAGGCTGTGCCTGACTCCTGCTTCTGCCCAGGGCTGGAAAAGACTGGGGAAATGAAGGTGGATGGGTGGATGCTTGCTGTCCTGCTCCTGCCAGGGGCCTCAGAAGGCCTTGTTCATCCTCGGGCACCCTACAAACTTGGTGTGGAAAAGGCAAAGCTGTTCAGTGTTGAGGGGTTTTTTTGAGTTTTTATAAGAGATTATAACAAACTGGCTGCCTGTTGCAGCTGAAGAGGTTGAGCCCCCCCTCATCTGGTGAAGGTAAATGTTTTGTGAGGGCAGGGCATACAAATGGTCACATCACAAATGTAATACATAAAAGCAATGATTCAGGAGCTGTGCTTGACTTGAATAGGAATGAAATTGGGAGAACTCGTAGTAAGTAAAATGTTTTTTGGTCCATTTTGGGGTTACTGTAAGTGGAGGAACATTACAAGATGTTTGTTTCTGGAAGCGTTTGAGACTCAGCCCTGAGATGTGCTCGTTAAAAATATTTTTAATAATTCACTAATATTTTAGTAATGTGATAAACCACAAAGATGCTGGTGAGGTCTGCAGCTGGTGGAGGAGCTGAAGAGGACAAGAGACCAAAATGCTGCTCCCAAAATGTTGGGTGTTTGGGAATCTGGACCACTCTGTTGCTGTATTCGGGTGGGAAACGGTGGCTGGAGAGGAGTAGGGGCTTCGGAAAATCCATCAAATCCTGGCTTAAATCCACCTGGATGAGCCCTGGCGTTGGGGGCGAGCTGCCAGCAGGTGCCAAGGGACTTTCAAATGTACTTGTTAAAAATACACACATTTTAAAGCTTCTGTTTTTATTTATTCTCCTGGGATAACACCCTGTTCTGCCCCGCAGTCTAGAGGGATGCTGAGACGTTGTCTTGGAGCAGATTCAGAAAACATGATTAAAGCTTTGGTGGGAAAAGTGCCACGCAGCCAATGCACCTGGTGTATTTGGGCTGTCACAGGGAGGAGCTGACTGGATCCGTCTCTTGGGTTGCCCCCAGAGTTTTAGAGTGAGGATTTGCCCACCCTGCCCAAGCACGAGGAGCTTTTTGGGGGAGCTGGGGAGATGCCATCTGGGTGATGGAGCTGGAGGCTGCTCTGCTGGGCTGCCCTCTCAGGGACTCTGCCCTGCTGTGCCCCTCTCCAAACCCTCTGGATCAGACATGGATGAGAGGAGCAGGGCGGCCCTGGGGAGGTGCCTCGGCTGGGGCGTTGCTGTGGGAGCAGGGGAGGAGGAAACTGGGCAGCACAGCAGGAGCAGCTTTGCCCTGGCCCAGCGATGACACCCCAGGGCACTTGTTTGGGTTGGCTTTTCTGTGTGTGCGGACACCAGAGAGCTTTGCCAAAGAGGTTATTGCAGGGAGCTAATTGACTTTCCATCATCTCCTCGGGTCCTCTGGCGAGCAAAATGACTAAAACGCAGCCGCAGGCTTCCCAGTAAACAATGAGCAGTTGGCTTCACATGGCTCCCTGTCAAAAATCCCAAACTGGAAAGGCAGGAAAACAAACAATCAGATCAGAAAGAAATGGGTTTTTGGCACCGGTTCCCTCTGTGTTGACTGGGCTGTGAGACAGACCCTGAGAAATGGCTCAGATTTGAGTCAAACAGCTCAGGCACGATGGGGAGGGTGGGGAAGTGGATAAAAATGTCTCTGTACTGAAATCCAGGCACCTGCAGTCGCAGAGGAACAGGGGAAGAGCACAGGTCCCTGTGTGCTTTCCACATGGCAGAGACATTTTAAACACAGGAGTCTGGGTAGTGAAGCAGAACAAGTGCCAGGAAAATACATGCTCCAGCTGAAAGGTGGGATCTGGGAAGCGGAGAGCAGCGCTTGTTTCATAACTGGAATGCAAACTAAGGGTCTGGGGTAGAGCAGCACGCAGGGCAAAGGCGTCTCCTCCGTGCTCGGGTTTCAGTGACAGGCTGGCGCCTGCTTGGTCATAACCCAGCTGACAACATCTGCCCAGAGCATTCGAAGGGAAATTCGCTGGTATTTTTTCTCGCAGTCTGCCATAGCTGATGGATAAATGAGACTTTTAGGAGTTTTTTCGGACAAATGTAGTGCTTCTTGATCATCTCATTCAGGATTCAGCCGGCCCAAAAGTGTGGCCCCAAAAGAGAAAGATCCACATTTTTGCCTGCCTCCCAGAGCTCTCTGGTATTTTTCTTTTGCAACCTCATCTCATAAATTTGTTACTGATTTTTTTTTTTCCAGGGAGGATTATCTGGTTTTGGAAAAGTTCCTACTTCAGGAAAGTTTAGTCTCGCTTTACATAAACATCCTGAGATTTAGGACAATTTTTGCTCCTCTGGCCTTGTTAGGGTTGATATTATTGCGAGAGAGTAAATATTATTGAAGATGTTTCAAGTTCCATGGGCTCTCCTCTTGTTAAACAGAAGTGGTTAGTTTGGCACAGGCAGGTGCTCGGGAACAAGCCCCAATGAGAGCACTTGGCATTTATTGGAAGGTGCTTTTTTCACCTCAAGGTAGAATTCTGAGTATTTGCCAACTGTGGGAGGCGCACAGCACCACTTGCCCAATTTCTCTCCCCTATGGCAATTGCAACTTCCTCTGTCCAGGACAGCAGGATGTGTTCCCCATGGAAGTCCCCTGGCTTTCTGGTGAGTCTCTCCAGCTCTCACCACCTGATGGGACCAGCAGACAATATGGCAGCCAGGTTGGAGGTCTTGCTGAATACATGGGGCTTCTTTTTTTTAAAAGATGCTTTCAGCTGGCCCTGGGCTGCATCTCTCATCTCTCTAGCTCCATTTCAAACACCCCACAGGCTTATTTGGTAGAAAAATACACAGATCAGCTCAAAAGAGGCACAAGGAGCTGAACTTTTTGATCCAGACTGATCAATTTTATAGGTACTGATGGACTGAGGAGCTGGACCCCACCACTAATTCCTCCTGGGAAGCGGCGGGTGGCTGATGCCGTCCTGCTGCTGCTTCCCTGGGAGGGGAGGTGGTCCCTGAGTGGTGTTCCCTGATGTGCTGTGGGTCCAAAGCACAGGACAGAGAGATGTGCGTGCTCCCCTCCCCCGGGAGGGCAGGTTGAGATGCTGTGCAACCTGTAACACCATGGGCACTGCAAAATGGGGAGGCATCACCCCCAAAAAGCTCTTGGTCCACTCATGCTTGGCAGAAAGCAGTGAAAAGTTAGCTCGAAGCAGGCACTAAGTGCTGGAATGCCCGGGGAAGAGCATACCTTGCACGGGGGTCCCTTCCCAGTCTCAAGAAGGGAGCTGCTTCCTCCAGCCCACCTCACCGGTGTTTGTCTCGCCCGCTCTCAAATCCCAGCAGCTTCCCTGTTGTCTGTCCCCCGCCTTAAATAATCTTTGCCACTGAGGTGTTTTTTCTAGAGTCTAATCTACAATTTACAGCCTTGTCCTGCTCCCTGTGGGGATGCAGAACAATTTATTCCCACACCCTTTGCAGCAACCCTTTACATAATTGAAGACTGCTGCCGAGTCTCTTCTGCCTTCTGATTTCCAGCATAGACAAATCCAGTTTTTCCAGGCAAATTTTTTCCCCAACTAGTTGTGTTTCGCTGGCCTCTGACTGCTCTCCTTGCTGCCCTCTAAACTGCCCCCTGTTAGTCTGCACCTGGAGTGTTTATGCGTGGGAAGGAGGAAGAGGAAAACTTGTTAGAATTTTGTGCTGCGTGGAAGGAAAGCAGGATTAAAAAGTTGGAGGTCCTTGCGGTTACTCTCCCGTAGTGCTGCTCTGTGGGAATGGGAGGTCAGCCAGCCGGCAAGGGAACACGGATCAGGTCCTGGTGGTTTGGACGAACAGGCTCGGGCGTCCACAGGTGCTCCCGCACAGCTCGGGGCTGCGCAAAGTCGTATGCCCCTGGATGTCAAAAATGCCCGTTTCTGCCTAGCTGGGCTTTGCAGTTCTGCGTTTTTGGGCTCTTGTCTGACCCGCACCTTCGACTCTTACCCTGCAGGGCTGAGGGAAGCTCCTGCAGCTCACCGGGAATGCCGGCAGCGGGTGGGCGCCGCCGCCGCCGCCGCTGCTGCTCCCCCGAGACGACAGCGGCTCAGCGCTGGGATGTCGGTGCTGCTCCCGATGCTGTCGCTCCATATTTCATTCCTGTCTAGGTCTGGGTGGTGGGAGGAGATGCTCAGCTTTGTCTCGGTGCCGATCAGGAATGTCTTTTCTTTCGGGATGAGGAAGCTGATCTGCATTCGTGCCCAATCATCCACGGAGCCGCCAAAATCACTCACGTAACGAGTTCTTGGGGAGAACCTCGCTTCTCCTCCTCCTCCTGCTGCACGGAGCTGGGAGCAGCCTTGCTGGGAAGGCAGAGGGGCCGAGTGGGGTTCTGGGGATTGGGGGACAGGGACATGGGCAGTGCATGGTGAACTCCCCAGAGTTCAGTTACCCCCAGCTCCCACCGTGAGCAGGTAACCATGGAGACGTCTGAATCCAAGGCATCCCTGGTCCCCAAGGAACAGCACATGTATATTTAAATAAGTATCCCCTGCGTTTGTCACCGGGCAAGTGGTCTTGGAGTGTTCAGGCCGGCTCCCACCTGGATAAGTCACAGCTGTGGAGAGGCCATGGAAAGCAGGAGGATTTGGGAGCACCACGCATGCAGGTCTGTGTGTGAGACGGCGGCAAAGCCTCTGCTCTGGCGAGCTGGAGGGATGCCCTCTGACAGGGAGTGTTCTCGTCCCTGTCAGTGCCAGCTTGTGGGAACACGGGAGGATGAGTGGGAGAATTACGGACAGGAGTGGAGCCTGTGGCAGCATTTGTACCCTTCTGTACATGCCAGAATGGCCTTGCCTGGGCTGGATTTTGGTGTGCAGTGTCCTGAGCGTTGTTTGAGGGATTTCTGTCCGACCCAAAGAGAATGGGAATATGTAGGTTTTCCTCTGCGCCTCCTCCCCGAGGTGCTGGCAGGAGTGTGCTGGGGCAGGAGCACGAATGAATGAATGAAGGGAGTGCTGGATGAGATGTTTAAATGAAGCACTCACCTCCGGGATTTTCTTCATTCAGATTTAGGGATGAAGGTTTTAGAGAGACAGCACCCGGGCTGGGTGGCACAGGTGGGTGTCCCTGTAAGGGTGTGTGGCTGGGTGAGTAGCTCGGCTGCTTTCCCAGCCCCGGAGATGCCAGCGAGGCACGGCAGAGCGGCACGGGGTCCTGGCAAAGCACAAGGGACAGAAGTGGTGCCCCGGCTCTGGGGGATGTGCAGGTGAGGGGTGTGCCAGGGCAGGGGCTGTGTGCCAGGGCAGGGGCTGTGTGCCACGGAGCAGCACATGCCTGGGCTCAGTATGAGGGTCAGGGGCAGCTTCGGAGCAGCCTTTGCATCCAGCCCTGGAAGCTTAAAAGTCCAGGATGCTGCTGGATGCTGTGAAGCCACGCAGGTTTCCTGGGATACTTTGCAGTGTGGTGAAAGCAAACAGCCCAGGGGAAGGGACCTTTTGGTGTGGGCCACCCAAACGAGCCCCCGGCCGAGGTTGCAGTGGGTGGTCTCCCAGAGAAGCCAGCAGTGACAAGATCTTGGGGGCTTCTGTGCCAGCCAGCCGGACTCGTGCTGAGCTGTGCCGTGCCAGGGCTCCTCCCTGCCCGTGCTGAGGGGGAATGTCAGAAGTGTCTGTGTGCTGCCTTGGAGCAGCAGCCCTTGGCAGCAGCAGCGACAGTGCTGTGAGGCTCCTTGAGTGACATGAAGAGCCCCTGTGTCACCTCCAGCCCTTCCGCCCTGCACCTCCGCGTCCAGCTGTCCAGGGGTGCTGCCTGGGAAAGCAAAATAGATCCCGAGCAGGAAGCAGTGGAGATGCACCACTGCAAACCGAGCTGCAAACGGGATTGAAGAGGGAGCCTGGAATGAACCCCCTTCCCACCGGCAGCTCTCACATGCCTCGGGAACAATTTCTGGCTGATCGGGGAAGGGGGGGAGATTGTACATCCGTGTCGCTTGTCCCCACCGCTGCCCTTGTTTTGGCTGGTGGTTACGGTCACCGTGCCCTGGTGTGCGCAGAGAGGAGACCTGGCTTGGGAAAGAGGGGCTGGGGAGCACTGGCACGTGCTGGGGGGGGCAGAGGGGCGGTCCTTTGCCAGGTTTGCGGGTGCTGCTGCTGGGTCGTGGCTGGCCCCGGGGTGACCTGAGTGGGCGGAGAGGAGGCTGCGTGCCCCGTCCTTGCCCCGGGGGCTGAGCCGGGGGCTGTGTGCCCGGACAGTTGCCGCCGTGTTTTGTCTAGGCTCCTTCCCTCCTTTGTTATCCCCTGTCTGCCCCCTCTGGTTTATGGGTTTATGTGCGAGTTCCCTTCCTCCGATTGTCAGAAATTTATTTTTCACTGTGTGGGCAGGAGACAGATTTTAACTGTCTCTATTTTC
>VZTA01026992.1:4983-16307 GCA_013398855.1 Mohoua ochrocephala
GGGCAGGGCAGGGCAGGGCAGGGCAGGGCAGGGCAGGGAAGGGAAGGGAAGGGAAGGGAAGGGAAGGGAAGGGAAGGGAAGGGAAGGGAAAGCGGGAATGAGGAAGGAAAATCCCGCCACTGACCAGCAGGGCCGCGTGATTCCGACACCTCACGGCTTTGTGCAGCGCCGTCATTCCCTCCCGGGTCCGGAAATCCAGGTGGGCTCCACCATTCCGGAGGGCTTTGATCATCTCGGCGCTGAGCTCCAGCTGGGCCGCCGCCGTCAGGGGACATTCTGGAAGGACACGGGAATGTGGGAGATCCACGGAATGTCCGTGGCACCCGCGGGAACCTCTCCCGGCGGGATCCCGGCTGGACGCGCCCACCGAGAGCTCCTCGGGGTTTGGGATCGGCTCCGTTGGAATGAGAGCACCGCGGAGGCCAAAATTTGGGAGCTGCTCCCTTCCAGGTATTCCCGAGGATCTCCTGAGCGGTGGGAATGGGAATGGGATGGGAAATTCCGGGATTGGGCAGCAAAGCACCCAAAAATATCTCAGGAATGGGATCTGTGAAGCCGTGGGTTCTTCTTGGCCCCTTGGGAATTCCCGGATCGGGTGGCACGAGTGGGAAAAGCCTCATCCCGGGATAATGGGGAGGGAGTCCGATCAGGAGAAGCCTCTGGATGCTCCCGACTTTTCCTTGAGGTGGCTGCTCCAGATCCCACAAATCACACTGGGTATCCCATGAATTCCAGGTCCCTCATTCCCTTGGGATGGGGGTGGGATTCCCAGAGGAGAGCAGGGAGGAAAGCGTCCAAAAATTTAAGGAATGCCGCGGGATCGGATCCGGACACCCCACGGATACAAAGAGGAGAAGAAAAGGCTGGAATTCCGTGGCCGTGGCCAGTTTGTCCTGGCAGGAAATCATGGAAAAGGGGCTGGGAATTAAGGAGGGAATTAAGGAATGCCCGAGCGGGAAAGAAGCGGCGGGAGAAGGCTTTGCACATTCCATGGGGAAGTTCCGGATCCTCGGGATAAGGAGGGGTTGGAGTGGGGCCAGGGAAGGGAGCGGAGCTGGGAAAGGGCTGGAAAATTCCAGAGGGAGCTGGGAAAGGGCTGGAAAATTCCAGAAGCCAGGAGCCAGCAGGGATCAGGATCTGCTCCCGGGAATGAGCCCCGGGAAAAGAGGGAACGGCCTCGGGCCGGGCCAGGGGAGGCTCCGGGTGGAATTTTGGGATGATTTTTCCATGGAAAAAGGGGGTCAGGCCTTGGCAGGGGCTGCCCAGGGAGGTTTGGAGTCGCCATCCCTGGAGGAATTCCAAGGAATTCCTGGAATTCCGCTCAGGGCTCTGGGCTGGGATCGGGCCCGGCTCGGACTTGGTGCCCTTGGAATTCTTTCCCAACCTCGCCGATCCCGGAATTCTGGGATTCTCCGAGAGCACCGCGGGCGTTCCCAGCCCCTGGAATCTCTGGAGCTTCTCCCAATTTTTTATGAGATGAATTCCGGGATCGCTGCTCCCAGGGAAGCGGAACCGGAGCCGGATCGGGCTCGTTCCTCTTCCCTTTTCCATGGATTTTCCTCCCCCATTTCCTCCTTTTTTCTCCCCCACCCCGCTGCTATTCCCGGGAATTCCGTTTGGAATTCGCTGCCTCCTGGACCCCATTCCCAGGCCGAGTTTTCCCTGGAATGTGTGGGAAGTTCGACAAAATCCTGGGAATTTTTGCGGAATCTCCTCCAATTTTTTTGGGAACGTTTTATGGAATAACTCCCTGCTCCGGGAGGGCTTTTCCAACCTCTGGAATTCCAGGATTTCTGCCTTCAATTCCAGGGAACACCTGGAATTTTCCAAGGGCTGGGAAGTGCCGCTCCCCATGGAAAAACCGGGATTCCCTGCTGGGATTAATCCCATTAAGGGACTGGGAATAACCGGGATGAGCCATAAAATTCCCTGAGTTCTGCGGGACACCCCGAGCCGATCCCGAGGGCATTCCAAACTTCAGGAAATCTTCCTTGGAATGGATTTTGGGAGAGGTTTGAAGCCTTTCCGAGGATTTTTTTCCCATTTCTCAGGCTCCGCCCGGATGGGAAAAATTGGGAAAATCCACTTCGGGAAACATCGCCGGCCCCGTTTGCTGCCGTTCCCATTTTCGGATATTCCAAGGGCAGATATTCCAGGAAAGATTCCCTGGCTTTGAAAAGGGATGAAAAAGCTCCCAAAAAAAAAATTCCGCGGTTGCTTCCTGCGGGGAGGTTGAAAAAGTGGGAAAAAAAACCCAAAAAACCCCGGATCCGGGAAAAAATTCCGTTATTCCGGAATGAAAGGCGAACCCCAGGGATGGATTTGCCGGAGAAAAGAGGTTGGGGAAAAAAAAATCCTTGGATATTTAACGAGGAGCAGCGGGAGAGGGAGGAAAACGTTGGAAGGACAAAGGATCCCGAAAATAACGAGGGGAAAAAATTGCGGCAGGAATCGGGAATGGGGGAGGGAAAGGGAACGGGGAGAAGGGCTGGGAAAACTGGGAATGTTCTCCTGGAGAAGGGAAGGAGCCAGGGAGAGATTCCAGAACATTCCTGGCTCATTCCCAACCTCATTCCCAGCACATTCCCAGCTCATTCCCGGCTCATTCCCAGCTCATTCCCGGCTCATTCCCACCTCATTCCCCGCTCATTCCTCGCTCATTCCCCGCTCNCCATTCCCGGCTCATTCCCAGTTCATTCCCAGTTCATTCCCAGCTCATTCCCAGCTCATTCCCGGCTCATTCCCAGTTCATTCCCAGTTCATTCCCAGCTCATTCCCACCTCATTCCCAGCTCATTCCTGGCCCATTCCCGGCTCATTCCCGGCTCATTCCCGGCACATTCCCAGTTCATTCCCAGCTCATTCCCAGCTCATTCCCGGCTCATTCCCGGATCATTCCCAGCTCATTCCCACCACATTCCTACCCTGCTCTTCCAGCATCCAGCCCAGCCTTCCCAGGAAATCCACCGGAAGCCAAAACAACATTCCCAAAAAACCCCCCAAGCTCCCATTCCGGGAATTGCTGAGAGATTCCAATTCCTTCATCCAACGGCAGCCGGAAAAGGCCGAGATTGTAAAAAACCCAGGAATGGGAAGTGAAAATATTCCAACCCCTCCATCCCGCTGTAATAAGGCGGGATCTCATCCCGGAGGCCTGGGAAGGGACTGGGAAGGGAAGAGTTATCCCCAAGGAATGCCACATTCCCAAAATCCCCGGAAAAGCGGGAATCGTGCTGTAAAAACCTCCAGAAAACCACCGGGAGAGTGCGGAAAACACTTCCGGAGGAAATCCTGAAGGAATTCCGGGAAGGAAGAGGGAACGTTGAGCCGATGCCGATCCTTCCGCTCCCAAATCCAGAGGAAAAGGCGGGAATCTCACCTCCGGTGTCGGGATCGTGGAAGTTGGGATCCAGCCCCTTTTCCAGCAGCCTGCAGACCTTCTCCGAGTTCAGCATCTGCACGTATTCCATGAATTTCTTCAGATTCGCCTGGATCCGGGGGAAAAAATCGGTGTTAACATCCCGGAATTCCCAAAAAAAAAATCCACCGGGACGTCCCCATCCCGAAAATCCGAGGAAAATCAGGATAACGGGATCGAAAAACCCACGCGGGAATTCGTCCTTCCATCCTCTCCTCAAACTGGGATCGCTGGATCATCCCATGGGAATTCCCAACTTCCCATTGCCCCTCGATCCCCAAAGATGGAATTTTCTTCTCCCCCAGCCTGAATTCCCAAAGATTTCCCTTTAATTCCCGAATCCTGGGAATGTTCAGGGCTTTTTTTTCCCAGTTTCCAGGAGCTGGAAGAGGGAGGAATTTTTCCCGGGAGAGGTTCCGGCAGCACCGGGAAAATCCCAAACCCTTCCAGAGGGGGGAAAACTCCCAGAGGGGAAAAACTTCTCCCTCTGGAATGGGAATGGAAGGAATTCAACAAGGGATTCTTCCCAGAGGAATCGGAGAAATGAAGGAATTTTGTGCTCCTTCCCCAATCCGGGAATTCCATTCCCAAAATCCCGGCAGGCCGGGAATGAGATCCCATCATTTGAAGAACTCGTGGAATTCCAGGCCAGCTTTTCCAAGATTTTAAGGTGCCCCTGGAATAAAGATGGAGCAAATCCCAGCTTCCCACAGAAATCCGGGAGAGAAAAGATCCCAAAACTGCTCGGGAAACTCGGAATTCCCACTGGACTCTTCCTTCTTTTTTTTTGCCACTTAAATCCTTCGGGAATTTGGGATGGGAGTCATTCCCGAACAGAAAACAGGGATCCAGCCGAGCTCCCACCCTTTTCCACATTGGAAAACCCCCTGGAAATCCATCCAGGATCTTCGGGATCCTTTTCCTTAGGGCTGAGGCTGCCCAGCTTCCCAAGGATCCAAGGAAAAAACAGGGATCAAAACCTGAATCCAAGGAAAAAATCAGGGATCAAAACCTGGATCCAAGGAAAAAAAACAGGGATCAAAACCTGGATCCAAGGAAAAAAAACAGGGATCAAAGCCTGGATCCAAGGAAAAAAACAGGGATCAAAACCTGGATCCAAGGAAAAAAAACAGGGATCAAAGCCTGGATCCAAGGAAAAAAAACAGGGATCAAAACCGGGGTCCAAGGAAAAACAGGGATGGGGAATTCGGGATGGGAGCCATTCCCGAATGGAAAACAGGGATCGAGCCGAGCTCCCACCCTTTTCCACATTGGAAAACCCCCTGGAAATCCATCCAAGATTTTCCAAGATTTTAAGGTGCTCCCGGAGTAAAAACCTTCCGCTGGTTATTCCCGGCGGGATGGGCACTGGAAAAGCGGGATCAGGGCCTGGAGACTTCCCAGAAATCCAGGGAAAATGAATCCCAGGCTCCGGTTTAGCTCCAAAGGGTCGGAATTAAGGCCGTGCCCTTGGAGCTGGGAATCCATGGATCCGCCTCCCGCCGCCGGGCGGCTGCAAATGGATTCATCGATCCCACAGAAACCGGGAATTATGGATTTCTCCGCCCTTCCCGGCCTCTGGAATTGGGGTAACTCCTCCCAGTGGGAATCTCCGGAGAGGTGGAAGCGGGAATCGTGGAATGGTTTGGGTGGGAAGGGGATTTAAAGCCCATCCCATTCCCAAATCATTCCAGGATGGAATTTGTGGCGGGGGCTGGTTGGAGTATTCCCGGTTCATTCCCAGCTCATTCCCGGCTCATTCCCGGCTCATTCCCAGCTCATTCCCGGCTCATTCCCGGCTCATTCCCAGTTTATTCCCAGCTCATTCCCACCTCATTCCCACCTCATTCCCAGCTCATTCCCAGTTTATTCCCAGCTCATTCCCGGTTCATTCCCAGCTCATTCTCAGCTCATTCCCGGCTCATTCCCGGCTCATTCCCAGCTCATTCCCAGCTCATTCCCACCTCATTCCCAGCTCATTCCCGGTTCATTCCCACCTCATTCCCGGCTCATTCCCGGCTCATTCCCAGCTCATTCCCAGCTCATTCCCAGCTCATTCCCAACACATTCCCAGCACATTCCCATCTCATTCCCGGCTCATTCCCGACTCATTCCCAGCACATTCCCAGCTCATTCCCAGCTCATTCCCGGCTCAGAGTTCCCAAATTTCTTTCCGATCCCTCTTTTGTCGCCCCATCCAACTCCTTTATCCCGTTCCACCTTTTTTTTCCCACTTTTCCCTCCCTGCTTCTCTCCGAACACTCCCCGAGATCCCGAGGCTCTCTCATCCACGATTTCCTGCTCTCCCGCCCTTCATTCCTTAATTTTTTCCGGGAAAAGGAGACGTTGGAGACGAGAGAGAGGCAGGAAGGGCCTTTTTCCACCCAAATCCTTTGCGGACAGAAAATTCCCAAGATTTTTCCATCCCCGTTTTCCTTCCCGAGCACAGCGGGATTGCCCTTTTCCAATGGGACTTTTGTGCTCTCCCACTCCAAAATTTCCCTGGGAATTCCCTGGGAATTCTCCCGTGATTGGCTGGGAAAATTATCCGGGAGAAATAGCCACAGATCCCGAGGGATCTGAGGGATCCAGGAGGAACCCAGCAGTGAAAAAAAATGGGAATTCTTTTTATTTTTCCTTCTTTGATCCATCCCAGGTGATCCTGGGAGGTCTTTCCCAACCTAAATCTTGCGGAATTCCACGTTTTTATTCCCATGGAAGTTTTGGAATCACCTTTGAAAGGCCTGAAGAGATCCCAAAGTTTCTCCCGCCCCTAAAATTCCAACTCCAAACTCGGAAAGTTTTCCAGCTTTCCGGATATTCCAGAGCCTCAGAGCATCCCACAATCCCAGCGATCCTGCCCAGTGCTTTAAATCCCAGAAAATCTCATTCCCGAGGAACCACAGAGAGCCACGAATCCCGGGAAAGCCCCACCCCAGGAGACAGAGGCACCGCCTCCACTTTTCCAAGGAAAACCTCGATATTGAACACATGGAAAAGCAGAAATTCCCAGAAACTGAAGCAGAAATTCCCAGAAATCAAACCAGAAATTCCCACAAACCACAGCAGGAATTCCTCAGGAACTGAAGCAGAAATTCCCAGGATTTGAAACAGAAATTCCCCAAAACTGAAACAGAAATTCCCACAAACCACAGCAGGAATTCCCCAGAAACAGAAGCAGAAATTCCCAGGATTTGAAAGAGAAAATCCCCAGAAACTGAAGCTGGAACCCCCTAGGATTTGAAGCAGAAATTCCCAGAAATCAAACCAGAAATTCCCACAAACCACAGCAGGAATTCCCAGGAGCTGAAGCAGGAATTCCCAGAAATCCAAGCTGGAACCCCCAAAAACCACAGCAGGAATTCCCAGGAGCTGAAGCAGGAATTCCCAGGATTTGAAACAGAAACTCCTCAGAAACTGAAGCAGAAATTCCCAAAAACAGAGGCAGGAATTCCCAGGATTTGAAGCAGGAATTCCCAGAAATCCAAGCTGGAACCCCCAAAAACCACAGCAGGAATTCCCCAGGAACTGAAGCAGAAATTCCCAGGATTTGAAGCCGTAATTCCCAAAAACAGAGGCAGGATTTCCCAGGATTTGAAGCCGTAATTCCCAGGATTTGAAGCAGAAATTCCCAGGATTTGAAGGAGAAACTCCCCAGGAACTGAAGCAGAAATTCCCAAAATCAGAAGCGGAAATTCCCAGCAATTGAAGCAGAAATTCCCAGAAATCCAACCCAGGCCCCCCCCTGAATTCCCAGCAGCAATTCCCAGGAACCGAAGCAGGAATCCCCCAGCATCCCAAACCCCCACGGATTCCCAGCCATTCCCTGGAGCATCCCATTCCCGGCTCCGGGAATGACCCCACCCGTTATCCCGAAGTTCCCCCGGATCCGGTACCGTTCCCGAGGTTCTCCGGGTATCCCGGTATTCCCGGGCCAGCCAGGAGCCCATCCCTGCTCCCGCTTCCCTCTGGATCCTGCTGCTGGAGCCGCTCCAATCCCACCCTTTTCCCGGGAAAGGTCGATCCGTGCCCGCTGTCCCGAGGCCGCTCGGGCATCGCTCCAACGGGCACGGAACGAGGATGGATCCGAGCTTATTCCCGGCTGGAATTGTGACTTTGGGTTCTCCCTGAGCCTGTCCGGCGTTCCCAAAAAACCCCACGGGATTGGGAGAAGGAGGAGGAAAAGGGGAAAAGGGGAGAGGGGGAAAGGGAAAGGGGGGAAAGGGGAAAACGGGGGAAGGAAAATGGGAAAAGGGAAAAGGGAAAAGGGGGAAAGGGGAAAGGGGAAAGGGAAAAGGGGGAAAGGGAAAGGGGGGAAAGGGAAAGGGAAAAAGGGAAAAGGGGGAAAGGGGGAAAAGGGGAAAAGGAGGAAAGGGGAAAGGGGGAAAGGGAAGGAGAAAGGAAATCTCCTTCCCAAAATCCCACAGGTTCTGGAAAAGCAGCTGCCCAAGGGAAAGGGAAAAGGAAAAAAGGAAGGGAAAAGGGGAAAGGGGAAAAGAGGGAAAGGGGAAAAGCTGCTTCCCAAAATCCCACAGGCTCTGGAAAAGCCCAAGGAAAGGCTTCTTCCCAAATATCCACAGGCTTGGGAAAAGCAGCAGCCCAGGGAAAGGGAAAACGGAAAAAGAAGGAGAAGGGAAAGAGGGAAAGGGGAAAAGGGGGAGAAGGGAAAGCTCCTTCCCAAACATCCACAGGCTCTGGAAAAGCTCCTTCCAAAGGAAAAGGGAAAAGGGAAAATGGGAAAAGGAAAAGGGGGAAAGGGGGAAAGAGGGAAAGGGGAAAAGGGAAAAGCTCCTTCCCAAACATCCACAGGGTCAGGAAAAGCCCAAGGAAAGGCTTCTTCCCAAAATCCCACAGGTTCTGGAAAAGCAGCTGCCCAAAGAAAAGGGAGAAGGAAAGGGAAATGGGAAAAAAGGGGGGAAAGGGAAAAGCTCCTTCCCAAACATCCAGAGGCTCTGGAAAAGCCCTTTCCCAAGGAAAGGCTCCTTCCCGAACTCCCACAGGCTCTGGAAAAACTCCTCGCGGGGATTTTTGGGAAACAGCTCCCGAGCCCGGCCGATCCCACTCCCACCCTAAAGCAGATCCCAAAAATTCCGGGCATCTTCCCATTTCCGGGAACCTCCTCTTCCCTCCTTTCCCTCTCCCGGGAAATTCCAAAGTCGCCGCGGAGCCCAGAAAAATTCCAGCGGTTTCAGACCCCCTCCGCGATTCCCATTCCCGGTTTTTTTAGGGAAAAACGTGAGATGCGGGAATTCCATCCAAGGGAAAGGCAGCGGGAGAGGGGATGGGGAATTCCCAAACCCTCTGGATGTGCCCGGTCACGGAATTCCGGGATTTCGGGAGCTTTTCCATCCCCCTCCTCTTGAATCCTGGTTTTCCGAACGTCCCGATGATCCCTTTGGAATTCCTTTTGGGATAACCCCAAGGCGAGGGAGAGAGGGAGCGTTTTCCACTGGGATTTAGGGATTCCAGCTGGGAATCAGGGGGTGGAAAATCTGGGAAAAAAACCTGGGAAAAAAAACCTTGGGAATAAAGCGCGGTGGGGACACGTCCCAGTAATTCCAGGGCGCGATTCCCGGCAGGAATGAATCCCAGAATCCCGGATTTCAGCCCCCCATGGATGCTCTTCCCACCCGCCGGAGTGAAATCCATGGAAAATTCCCACTGCCCTCCCAGTCTGGATCCCGGGAGCGCTCGGGTTCCTGGGGAGATCCCGGAATTCCGGAGCTGGAGGGGTTTTCTGGGGGAATTCCTTGGGAATTCCTTGGGAATTCTGGATGAATTCTGTGGGAATTTCGTGGGAATTCTGTGGGAATTCCGAGTGAATTCCGTGAGAATTCCTTGGGAATTCAGTGGGAATTCCGGGTGAATTCTGCAGGACTTCCATGGAAATTTTGTGGGAATTGTATGGGAATTCTGGGTGAATTCTGTGGGAATTCTGTGGGAACTCCTTGGCAATTCCTTGGGAATTCCTTGGGAATTCTGTGGAAATTCTGTGGGAATTCCGGGTTAATTCCGGGTTAATTCCAAGTGAATTCCTTGGGAATTCTGGGTGAATTCCGTGGGAAATCCATGGGAATTCAGTGGGAATTCAGTGGGAATTAGGTGGGAGTTCCGGGTGAATTCCGGGTGAATTCAGTGACAAGTCCTTGGGAATTCTGTGGGAATTCTGGGTGAATTCCGTGGGAATTCCATGGGAACTCCTTGGGAATTTGATGGGAATTCCGGGTGAGTTCCTTGGCAATTCCTTGGGAATTCCGTGGGAATTCTGTGGGAATTCCGAGTGAATTCCGTGAGAATTCCTTGGGAATTCAGTGGGAATTCCGGGTGAATTCTGCGGAAATTCTGTGGGAATTCGGTGGGAATTTGGTGGGAGTTCTGGGTGAATTCCGGGTGAATTCCTTGGGAATTCTGTGGGAATTCCTTGGGAACTCCTTGGGAATTCCGTGGGAATTCTGTGAGAATTCCGGGTGAATTCCTTGGGAACTCCTTGGGAATTCTGTGGGAATTCCGGGTGAATTCTGAGTGAATTCTGTGGTAATTCCATGGGAATTCCGTGGGAATTCTGTGGGAATTCCGTGAGAATTCAGCGGGAATTCCAGGTGAATTCTGGGTGAATTCTGCGGGAATTCTGGGTGAATTCTGTGGGAATTCCGGGTGAGTTATGTGGGAATCTCATGGGAATTCCGGGTAAATTCCGTGAGAGTTCTGGGTAAATTCCTTGGGAATTCCTCGAGAATTCCGGGTGAATTCCGGGTGAGTTCCAGGTGAATTCCGGGTGAATTCTGTGGGAATTCTGGGTGAATTCCGTGTGAATTCTGTGTGAATTCCGTGGGAATTCTGTGGGAATTCCGGGTGAGTTCCTTGGGAATTCCGGGTGAACTCTGGGTGAGTTCTGGGTGAATTCCGTGGAAATTCCTTGAGAATTCTGGGTGAATTCCAGGTTAATTCCGTGTGAATTCCGTGTGAATTCCTTGGCAATCCCTCGGGAATCCCGGTCCCGGCGCTCACCTTGGTGTGCAGTTTGGCGAACTGTTTGTCATCCAGCAGCGGCTGCGAGTACACACGGCGCTTGTACCGGAACTGCCGGGGATGGGAGAGAGATAAGGGATAAGAGATAAGGGATAAACAACGAGATAAGAGATGAGAGATGAGATATTGGAGATAAGAGATGAGAGAGGAGAGAGGAGAGATAAGGGAGGAGAAGAGAAAAGAAAGAAGAGAGACAAGAGATAAGAGAGGAGAGATAGGGGATAAACAAAGAGATAAGAGATAAGAGATAAGAGATAAGAGATAAGGGATAAGGGATAAGGGATAAGGGATAAGGGATAAACAAAGAGATGAGAGATGAGGGATGAGAAGAGATCAACGGTGAGATGAGAGATAAGAGATGAGAGATAAGAGAGGAGAAGAGAGACAAGAGAAGAGAGATGAGAGATGAGGGAAAAGAGGTAAGAGATAAGAGATAGGAGATCAGAGATCAGAGATGAGAGAGAAGAGAGAAGAGATGGGAGATAAGAGAGGAGAAGAGAGAAAAGAGGAGATGAGAGAAGAGAGATAAGAGAGAAGAGAGAAGAGATAAGGGAGGACAAATAAGGGATAAACAAAGAGATGAGAGATGAGAGACAAGAGATAAGGGAGGAGAGATAAACGATAAGAGATAAAAGATAAAGAGATGAGAGATGAGAGATGAGAGATGAGAGATAAGAGATAAGAGATAAGAGATAAGAGATAGGAGATAAGAGATAAGAGATAAGAGATAGGAGATAGGAGATAAGAGGAGATAGGACATAGGAGATACGAGATATGAGATAGGAGATAGGAGATGAGAAGAGATCAACGGTGAGATGAGAGATTAGGGATGAGAGATAAGAGGAGATGAACAAAGAGATGAGAGATAAGAGATGAGA
>VZTA01026993.1:0-18917 GCA_013398855.1 Mohoua ochrocephala
CTCGAGGGGAGCTGACGTGGTGGGTTGCGAACCTTAAACAATTTTTTTTCTCTCTGCAGCCAATATCTGGAGATATGAATCTCCAGGCAAGGATTTATCTTATCTTGAGGCAAGCCTCTAATGCAGGTCATCTGAACGCCCTCCATTAGGTATATATTTTTGTCTACTGATATAAACACTAACTGTATGATTCATTCATATTTAGATGTTTGCCTTCTTCAGTTATGAGGATGTGAATCTGACTCCATGTTGTATTTTCAGATGTCTTGACATAGTCTAGAAAGCAAGTTGGAAACTGTTATTTATAATTGCAATCGATTGTCTAAATAAAATAATAAGAATCTGTTAATATCCATTTAAAATAAATGTAATATTTTATATATATATTTTAATATTTCATTATTTTAAAAAAAAGGTGGAAGAAAGAAAAGATGAAGATTTCCCAGCTTTTTCCACCTCTATATAACCATGTATGTCTCTGGAAGAATAGGGTAGATACTGGGTTTCAAAACTGAAAAAACCTCTAAATGTGGTGTATTTATATCTCTCAAAAATCACACTACCTACTTTGCAGACTATCCAGTCTGATATTTTCTTATTGTAAGAATTTTATTGAAATCCAAATAGAAGTTTAAAAAGTTAAAAGTAAATTAATGTTGGACTTTGCGAGTTACATGCAACTATGCTGTTTATCTCATTACTGCATAAATAACTTTATTCTTATACCTTTGATTCCAAATATTAGCACAGAAGTATAATGAAACACCAAAATGTTATATTAGTGTAGCAATAAATCCAACTTACACTGTAACACAGTGAGAGAGCCAAAAGAGTCTGTATCATTCTGGATGTAATAGTTCTTAAATTCTACATATGCACTTCATTTTTCTAAACATTAATTGAAAACATAAATTAATAATATTTTTAAAATTTGAATGGTAATGCACAATACGAGGAAGGCTCACAAAGGATTCTCTTGGCTTTTTTTTTTCCTGTGGTTGAAGCTCTAAACGATTTGGTTTATTCTTCTCTTAGACAGTTCAGTATACATACAGTAGAGCAATAATATGTACATAAAAGAGATAATCCAGTATAGAGAGGCAAGTTTTCATCTTATCTTTACTTAATATTAAGGTAATTTAAGCTAGTAAAAGAATACCTAAATTCAGATGATTATTTTATTGTAGTGACACTTTGAATACGAGGAGACCAAATGACCGATCTTGCAATTTTCGTTTTCCTGGTTAGTGCATGTGGTCTGTGTAAATGATGATTGACAACAGATTCAATGTTGCTTTCAAAATGTTTTCCCAAGGTGTTAGTGATGAGTCACACAGAGCTGCTGCATGTCTACGCTATCTCTCATCTAGTATAAGCTGCTAAAGACTTTTGCAGAGCAGATTGAAAGAAAGGCCCTTGTCTCCATAATGCTTCTTTGAAGTGAACAGCTACTGTTCGTGTATTTCTGTAGCTGGGAGGAGTGATCTGAAGGAGTGCAGATCTCCTCAGCATCCAGTCTTTCCCAGCAAGGGCAGCTTGTACTTCTCACTGTCAGATGAGATCAAAAGGGAACAGACGCACAATAGTTACATCATTAGTAATTACAATTTTGTACTTTTTTTTTCAGAGACTTCTTGAAATAAAGCAGGAACATCCCCCTTTGCCATATATTTGAGAAAATAAAAGTGGAAGAAAAGATGTTTAGAGGTCGTGGAGTTTTTGCTGGGAAATGACCAAGCTCCTACTTTCCATGCTGCGAATGGGCATAACACCAGACAGAGGAGTGGTGTCTTCCCAGAATAGAAGGAATGATATAGAAAGGGATGCCTGGCTCTCCCATCCTTCTTCCAAATATAGAAAATTTTCATTAGACAGGAGACTTAGATTAACACTAGACCTGTCAGTCAGCCCATGAAGGGGCTGATGCCTGATGTCTTTGGAGAAGAAAGTTGAGCTGCCCTTTTGTACCAGATAAATCCTTGGAAATTATTTGCCGAGCTGAGCTTTCTATCAGCTGATCAACCAATTAAGCAATGAATCCCTGCTCTTTTAAGTGAAGAGTGCAAGTGTGTCAGCTGTGGAACAGCTTGGGTGGTCTGAGGACAGTAACAGCTCTGTGAGAGGTGGGCAGGGCAAGCAGAAGCACAGCAGCCAGGTAAATTAACAGGGTTTGGGAAGCACTGGAGTGTGAAGATGTAGCAAACAGAGAAATAAGAACTATTTGTACTGTATCAAAGGGATGGGGACCATGAAGGACATTTTCCTCTAATTTCACCACTCAAAATAGAGCTCTTCTCTCTAATGGCCATGTAGTGAATACAGCTGGACCTAACAGCATGGATCTCATGTAGTTCATTGTACAACTTAAAATAAAGGAAAAAAATACGTTTTGGGCCCCTCTATTTCCATCTGGAACATAAGACACCTTGGTCCCTTCCTGCCTAAATACCTCCTCCCAAGAATCAGGATCACAGAGTGAAGCTGGACTCCTCTGACGATGCTGTGTCACCTCCCTTAGTGGCTATTAGAAGAAGTGCATTAATAATGTTTAGGTTGCAGCTCTTAAGAGTCTGAAAGAGTTATTAATGGCTGTCTCCACTCACACGTTGCATAGAGCAGTTCAAGCTTGCTTCACTTCATCACGCACTTTGTTATCTTATTAGCCCTCTTTTTCATGCCGTGAATAGAGCACTGCAAGTATATTCATAACTAGCGAAACTTTCCTTCCTTTCTTTTCACTTTCTAAGTCACATCTTGTATTAGATCTGTGGTGCTCTTGGTGCTGCTTAGATAAGGAGCAGAAACCATGACTGCAAGGGAACTCCTTCCTTTAATTATTTTGCCAGTGGCACAATTCCTGACTGAAAAATACACAGAACTGCTCACAGTATGAGAAACATTGGATTTCCTTCCTTTGAATCTCCAGGGACTTAATAACACTTGGCATTCTCTTCTTTCTCCCTTTTCACATAGAATTCTCCCCAACCAAGGGCTCCATCTATCTCCTTCATGAATTCTTCAGTGGAAGAGTTCCACACAGAGCCACTGGAAGGGTGAGGTATAACACTGACAAATAATTGTACAAGCACTGGAGCCCTCTGGCTCAGGAGGCTGCAGGTTGTTTCAGCACCAGGGTGTGTGAGGAGAGAGAGGGGGATTCATGGATGAGAAGGGGAAAAGACATCAAGACAGCAATCAAAGTGCCCAAAATGTCTCACTACAGTTCCAGTATGGATACCAGCTTTCCATTTTTTTCCCAACTGCTATTTCCCAGGCCCTAAAGAGTGAAGTGTAGACATATTTGAAGTGTATACACATTATTATGAAATATTTAAAAATATACCTATGAAATATATATACACACATGCAGTTACATAACTGTGGATATGTATAGCTACTGGTTCTCTTGAATTATTCTTATCACTTTCCTTTTTTCCCCTTTAGCGTTTCCCTCAAATGAGGTACAGGCAGAAGATCTAGGGAAGAGAATTATTTTAAATCAATGAACGAGTGGCACTTTATGCTTTCCTATGTCTGTTATAATGAGTTATTCCAAATCTTCTAGGAGCTTATAAGTTACTGAAAACATATAAGCAGTAGCTGGTATGTGGTTTTATTCAGTTTGGCGCAGAAAAGTCTAAATTT
This sequence comes from Mohoua ochrocephala, assembly GCA_013398855.1. NCBI lineage: Eukaryota > Metazoa > Chordata > Aves > Passeriformes > Acanthizidae > Mohoua > Mohoua ochrocephala. Next base: position 3,646 of record VZTA01026993.1, read on the forward strand.
GGGCTGATAAGGAGATGGATTTCCTTTCCCAGGAAAATTCAAAACTTGGCAAGGGTGGAAGTGTGTTTGTTTGTTTTCTCTTTAATGTTTTGATGAACTCAAGACCTATCAATTTGACTCATTTTTTTGGTTTATTTATCATATATGAAAACAATTAAAAGAAAACATTCTAATCCCCAAAGACCCTGGTGTTTGTGTTACTTAGAGTCAAATCTTAACTCTGTAAATTAGAAAACAGAATGGACCTGGACCATCTATTTCAAGAGAGGGGAAAAAAGCGCCTTAAATTCTGCTCTACTTGAAGGGGAAAAGGGTGTTACTTCCAAGACGTAACTTGACAGAAAGTGCTACCACCTTGTCAAAAGATTTCTTAACAACAGTTTTTGTTTGATTGTTTGTTTCTATCAAAGCTGTTATGTTTCCATAAAAAATTCTGTTTCTAATAAACTATCAGCTCTGAAATGAAGGAGAAAAAAGAAGAAACTTCCAATTGGTGAGAGCCTATGAGAAAACAAATCAAACAAAATTTGAATGAGCATCTCAATATTTTGATGTAAACTGAATTGACTTAGCCTTTTGAGACACACTTAGTCGTAAGTAAAAGACTATCACTGGTTAAAATAAAAAGTAAAGCAAAAAAATATTAAGAAAAACACAACTGGATTCTCATAGGGTACTTTTCCCCCTAAACTAAAAGTTCTTTTATCTGTGCCTTGAATTAATCTTGATAGCAAATTAGAACACTTTCCAGAAAATGCGTATTAAAACCAGCAACATTGTAAAAAATCCCCCAAAGATTTACATTCGAGGTACAGCTTCATATAGTCAATAACAAAAACAAAACTTATGCTAAGGCTGACATTTTATGTTTCAATTTCTTACCACATTTCCTTTTCTTGCTTAAGCTTTTGAGCTCCTTTTCTTTGATATTCATAAACATATGTGAATGGAATGAAGGGTAATATGATGAAGAAACAGCCTCTATGGGCATGAGCAGAGCTTACAAAAACTTTCAGATTTGATTACTAGATGTTAGGTTTCTACATTCGAGATCAATTTTTTGAAGTGTTAAGCACTTGCAATTCTCCGCTGGCCTCATTTTTAGAGTTTAAATCACTTTTATTGACATGGTTAAATATGGGTTTAGGAGTAAGATTTTTAAGAAAGTACTCCTCTTTTGCTCTTTTCTGCCTTCTTCATTTCCTCTTTGTCCTCCTTTCTTCTTTTCCTGAACACGTGCACGCACACAAAAATGCATTCATATTTATATACAAGGTTTTGAAAGCTTTAAAAGTAACAGTTCCAGTATGACCCAGCACTTTGTCCGACACTGCGAATTTCATCTAGGATAGGTAGACCTGGATATCACTAGAATGACATTCAAATTGGCAAAGGATAGAGTAACTATTACACTAGATGGACAACAGAATAAAGTTTAATTAACGCTGATATTAATTCCTAACATTGTTTTTTTCCTGTCTATCCTGCCTAATGAATGATGAAGTTTTTAACAATGCCAGTTTGTTCACTCTCTAAATGATGCAGAGGAAGTCACAGATAATCAGGAAGAGAGAATTTCTCAATAAAAATAGTGCAGTCTTTTGACTGCAAGACAGAGGTTGTGGGCTGCCATTTTTTGCCTTCTGTCTTCACAACAGCAACACCCCAGAATGAAAACCAGTGTGAAAGTCTAGTTTCTTTTCAGTACCGGCTGTTTCAAGTATATTACTGATAGATGGTAGATAAGAATGGTTATAAAGATAAGAAAAGCAAAAGAGTGAGGTTTGGTTTACGGATTAAAGCCACAAGAAAAAATTGTGCCTTGGACGTAATATGCAACCAAAGCTTGCTTATGTTCGCCTTCGCTCCATGAAAGGAAGCCATTCAGGAAAGTTCAAGCATTTTCTACTGAACACTTACCTAATTTAATTCAGTAGAAAAACTCCAATTAACCTCGGGGCAACGTGATCTGACCTCTTGGCTGGCCACTATGCTGAGCTTGTTTGTTTATTGATCTGGCAGATTTAAGATATTTCTGGATCCATTATATTAAGATAATTGTGATACTCACTTATATTAGAGAAAGACAATTATACCTTATTTGATGGATGTCACCATCCTTTCAGGCATTAGTAAGGAAGATTAAGCAGCTTCCTGTACAGCTATTTGCATGGCTACCTGAGCACGGTACTTCTATTGTGTGCACATCACACTTCTTAAGCTATTCATTTCTGAGTACAAAATCATTTAAAATGCACCTATCAGTATCAATAAACGAAAGGAAACAGAGGTTTGATGTGTCTCTCATTGCACTGACAGGCGCCACACAGTGCTAAGACCCCTACTGTGTTCTCCAGCTCAGCTTTTGGGTGTCCATAAACACAGTTTGATGGAAGGCCCCACAAAAGAGTGGCATGGCCTTTGGCCTTTTTATAACGTGGTGGTTTTAGAAGGCTTTGTCTGAGATAAACCATTGTACGACAGTCTCTTGAGTTAACTGGCACAAGTCTAATTTCCCTGACATCAATACAGATTTCAGATAAATCTTTTCCAGTTAGGTTAAATGACATAGAATATTATTAAGAAGAGGGGCTTGGGGGGTTTTTTGGTGGGTTTTTTTTGTTTGTTTGTTTGGGTTTGGGTTTGATTTTACATATATAGTAATCAAAACTAGGCATCTCAGACAGATTGCACCATTACTTAGGGACTGCTAGAAATAGATTTGGATATTCTTCCTACAGACAGATGCACTTAGGAAGACTGGCTTTAAAATAATAATTCCTAAGCATATAGTTTTCAAATGTATCTTCTGAGAAAAAGGTATCTCCTAAATACTGCCTCCGTAATACTTTCTGAATTATAACAGCACTCTCCTTTTTTCTCATTCTTCTCCCTACTTAGAAAATAAATGCAACCATGCTGTGTCAGGCCAAGGATCATCTAACTCAGTATGCTTTCTCTAGCAATAGCTGTAAGCAAATACCTAAGGTGAAATAAGAACAAAACAAGCGTACATGATACTTCCAGAATTCTCTCAGACTCCAAACATTTTCAGTTCAGTGGATTTGCTGAATTGCCTCTGGTTTCTACATAATTAGTAACTTTAAATGACATTATCTTCCTCAGACTTTTTTATCTCAAGTCTATATAGGCTTTTACTCTCAAGGACATCATCTGACAAAAAATTTCACAAGTCTTCTGTTTTTTCTTCTTTTTGAGTTCAGATACTCCTGACTTCATCAAAAGTTAATTCTTTTTTGAAAGAGTGAAAGAAATAACCTACCTTCTCCTTAACATTCACCATTTTTTAGACTTATTTTGTATCTCCCCCAAATCAATTATTTTCTGGGCTTAAGAACTACTAGTTTGTTTACTCATTTCTCATTAAAAAGCTAGTCTATATGCTAGCTAGCTCATCCTTGTCTTTTAAAATTTCCCTCCAACTCTTTTCTGTAAGTCTTCCTGTTCAACTCCTCTCCTCCTACAATGACTCACATCTCCATAATACCTCTTATTACACCTTCACCCCATATTTTTTCAGCTACCATTCTAAATATAGCATGCATTTCCCTGCTCTAGTTTTTGTTCACCTCTTTCTTTTCACAAGGACTCCCACTTTTCAGATTTTGTGCCATTACACTGCTGCCACACCCCTTCATCACATACTCATCTCACACTCCTACAAGCTGCCAGTACATTTCTTCCTACCTACTGCTTCTACCCTTCCTCCACTGTCTGGGGAGGGAAGGGTAGGAAATCAAAAGCACTGTAAAACTCAGAAACTTCTTGGTTGGAGCTGTAGGAACTGCAACTGCTGATATTTCTCTCTGCCATAAACTTGAAAAGAGTGCAGCAAGGATAAAAACATAGATGGTGGGATTAATTTCACCAGATACTGGGCTTCTATCCAGACATCTACTATGCAGAAGTAGTTATCTGGACTTATTGTTTACAATCACAGCAGAGAAAACATAGATAGTCTACTTAAAATCTACCTTGCAGACAGTTGCCTGTAAGATTTTCTCCACAGTGTATCAAAGAAAGGAGACCCTAATTTCCCCTAGTTTTTCTATCACATCAGCAAAACTTAAAGATGCTACAACGGACAAAATCAAAACTTTTTATTATCCTGCTCATGTAGGCTTCTGCATGTAGGAAATAGCTTGGGGTTCAGTGCCTGTGTCTCCTTGCTTGTCAGCCCTGACTGCACATATGCTATGAGGGTCCAGTCTGTGACAAGTAATTTCCACCTTCTCGCATGCTCACCTTGGTAGTTATCAGTTACTGTTATTAGAAATAGCAGAACCAAGAAAAGAAAGCTATGAGGTTTTCCAGCTGAGGAAGTAGGGGACATGCACGGAGACAATCACAATTATTTATCACAAGAGTAAAATTTGCTTTGTTTTCCAGTGACCAGTTTTCTTTTTGCTTCAATGATCACCCATCATTAATTAATCACTACTGAAATTCTCAGTTATTTATTTCCCAGATGAGGCACAAAGAAATATTAAGAAGTCTCCAAAGAATTACACTGAAATTATATTGTTGGACTCTTCCTTTTTTGGGTTTTTTGGGTTTTTTTTTTTGCTTATTATACTATTAGCAGAGTGGTTTTGGACTTTGAGAATTCAGAATCCTTTAAATAGTTAGTAAAAGTAGGTAGAACAAGACAGGTAATTCTCTAGGTGGGCTGAAATTACATTTTCTCTCCTATAGAATTAGCATAATTAGTAGGTAATTGTGATATTTCTTTCTACTAAAGCAAATGAAGCAATGGTTCAAGTAGAACAGAGAAAGTGACTCTGCAGTTCAAATGCTGCTGCTGTGTATTTCTGTACTAAAAATTCATTATCCATTCTTGCTAAAATGTTATTGCTTCATTAGCAGAAACATCTTGAAGTGTACAAGTAATGTTTGCTTTTGAAATATGCATGCTCAAAACCAATGGCAATTAACTGGAACATACAATCTGTCCAGTTATATGACTATTGCTGAATATCTAGCTAATATTATGTACACTGTTACAAATAATTCATCAGACTCATTAATTTCAGGAATTCAAATTCATATTTTTGAGGAATTTGACAGCGTGGTAATGGTGTTAGGGCAGCTATGGGGATCTTACTGATGAAGGTTTCTGTATGCCCAAAGCTTTTTTTGTGTTTTTGAACAGTATCAGTTGATCTCTTTAAAAATATTCTTTTTCCCCTAAACCCTTCTCTTTATGACTGTCCGTAATATGCTGATTTCAGAAAAAGATTTTAGCTTACGCTAGCTAAATTCACAGCAACATGGTATCAAGGGGGTACATGGTCTACCTGAGAGAATGTATGTTGCTGAGTTATAAAGCTAGAATTTTTCCCTTCAGTTATAGATGTTTAAAATTCTGTAGTAGTCATTTTCTAGAACTAGAAGGTGGTCATGATAGTTATCATATTCAACATCTTCTACCTCTCAGAAAAACAAACAAACAAACAAACAAAAAAACCAAAACCAAAAAAACCCAAACCCCAGTTTCTTAAAAAGCAATGTCTAGATTGTGGAAATGTCCACAGCTATGAATTGCTTCTACTCAGTAGCCACTGACAGCTCTACTGAGATGCTGCAAGGGAAGCTGTATCTTTTTTCCTGTGCTCACATCAAGATACAACTGAGATACTACTGTGTGTGGGAATGAAGGTGGAGAGAAAGAAAACAAAAATGTCAGTGAAGAGATAAGATGGAAAACCCCTGCTGAGAAGCATGCCATGACAAACAAATGGAGGCAGACTGTGAAAAAAAAGTAGCAGAAAAGCATACACCCTGCATTGTTTGGTGGAACTGCATTTCAGAAAGTCAGAAAGCTATAACTGCTTTCTCACCTAACAAAAGCTATTTCTGAAAGGCTAAGTGACTTATTTTCTCTGACCTCTCTTCTCTGTCCATAAGACTACCATAAGGCAATAGCTATTAGACTGAAGCTGTCAGGTAACAAAAAATTCAGCCCACAACCAATTGAAATGAATGCATAAATCCTAGGTTATCACACCTCATTACTACTGTAACTTATATATTCATCTCGTATTTCTTTCTCCTTGTATTTTTCTGTTGCACTATGTGGATTTTATGCTCCTCATGCAGGAACTGGATTTTTAAAAATCTAAATCACCTAGAATATTTTGGCTATCTCCACGGTTGTTTCTAAATGCGTGACCCTGAACATACCAGTAATATATTGTCTATAATGCAAAAGTCTTAAGGACCTGTAGTACTCCAACTCCACAGATCCACACTGAATATTCATGAATTTAAGCAAATTGTCTTAGTACTTGTCATAGTTACTGGAGAGAAACAGAAGTCTCTAATGTACTGATCATTTGACCTGCTTAGACATGTATACAAGGATGAGATTATTTGTGCTGCAGAAGGACTTATTATACTGCATTTAATTAAAGGAAACCTAACTGATTAGCCTTGCATGTAGACAAAAATTATGTGGTATAAACCCTACATTTTATGCTTTGTCATACAAGAAGAATACAAATACACTGCAGCCTCATTTGACAGAGAGCAGGCAACAGCATTAAGGGGCAGCCAGGAATATCCCTTTTGTTGGAGCTGCTTTGAAGGCAGTGCCACACCTCCCAGCCACAGATAATAAGGTCAGCATAAGCACATGCTGGAGAGAGTCACACAGGAGACCCACTTGCCCCCAGCCATGTAGAAACTATCTTAACCATCAGACCAACCTAAACTCTTTGGTTGGCATATAAACTTAAAACAAAATTGATGAAACCTCTTTCCATTTAAGTCAATTAGTACATTTCTCTTAAATTCGCTCCTGACAGATTTGAATTCCATTCTCTTTTTTTTCTTGCACTTCTTTCATACCTTTCACTGATTGATGTTTCACTACTTTCATTATACCAATGTTCGGAAGTTGGCAACAATAAGAATAAACTCTCACTATCACAATGAGAAGTATATGTCAGTAAAATACAGCAGTTAATTGCTGTTTGAAATCTCAGACATCTGTTTTCTTACAATTGTTTTACAATACCATATGGGAACAAAAACCCCAGGATGGAAATTACTTATCCAAAATGGCAGGTAAAGTTGCAGAATAGGGAGGTATGTAAAATACTTGTATTTTAAATGGAGGTAAGTCACTGTCATGAAATCAGATGAAAAAAAAAAACCTCTTTGGATCTAATCCTGTGGTTGGCTGTGCATTCATGACCCCATGAACCCACACAGGTTGCACCGTGGGAGCAGCACCTGAGGACTTGCAATGCTCTAATACACCAGTTTTACATACACAAAAAAAAATAACCAAACCAAACAATTGGCAGCATTTCATAGCCATGAAACATTTCTAATACAAAAGAGGTTGAAAAGATAAGACTTCACAGATGTGCAAATACCAGCAATACTTTGCTGAAAAATCTATTGTTAGATTGAACATGGATTAAGAATAGCTTCCATTCTCTTAACAGCATCTGAATCATTTGATGCTGGATAGATTCGAACAGCTTTCAATTTAAATGAAGCCTTTACAAGGTATGTCAAAGCTTCTTACTGCCCTTAGTAATTTTCCCGGATAAATAACTGTAAATGTTATCTACCAGTACCTATTATAAGCTTTATTTATGTCATTGAACCATAGTGGAAAATATAGGCAGCAGAAATCCAGAATGGAGTATCTCTTAAACATATCTAGTGGAACCATTTTTCAAGAAAAAGGAGGACTATATACTTCTAAATATACACTTAAGTAAGGCAATTAGTTTGACAATTTCTGCTTTTTATTAAATGAAGCAGTTCTAGAAGTGTAGTTCTGATTTTAAGCATCCTTTTAGCTTGATCCTGTGCAATAGACATATGTTAAAGCATATGTAAATGCATACGTGTCTTTAAAATGTGTCTATGCAAAATTTACAAGCACTGTTTTCAGGCATGTATAATGACTATCTAACTTTTTCTACTCTTACTGCACATCCAAGGCAGATCCAGTAAGAATTCTCATTGTTGGGCCTCAAATCACAAAATCTGTTTCGAATAATGATTTCATATGTCAATATGTATTCACCCCTTTTGAGAACTTGATGGATGGGCTAAGTAAGGAAGAATACTCATGGGGGAAGGGGAGGGGAACCCAAAGTGGTTGGCTCATAAAAGTGGTTTGCTTTGGAAGATAGAGACTCTTTTCTTAGACACCTGGAGCGACAATAAGTCGCTACATACTCTTGACTTTGTGAGATGGCAAGCACACTGCCAGAGCTTGCACTTGATACACAGCAGTAGCAATTAATATTCTTACTCTGAAGAACCATACTATAATCTTTCATTAAAAATAAGAAGAAAAAAAATAGCAGCTGAACAGACTTACCTCACTGTGTCTCAATTGTAAAAGTGAGGATTAAGATGAATGAAATTAAATTGAATTTTGACTGATGTAAGCGGCAACAAAATTTTATGTACTAGTAATCACCAAATCTTGTATATTTTTGGATTCTCTAAACTGTTTGAAGGTTTATTACAGGCCGAATGAAGTTGATTTATGTCAGGCTAAGTGAACCTTGAATGAACCTTCACAGGTTCAGATCTCACCCTGTACATCCAGATGATCCTGCCATGTCTGCTAGAAGCACAGAAGGGAAAAAATACGTCTGAAAGCATTAGCTGCAAGCAGTCCAGCAGTCAGCCTAATGGAACTGAAGGGCCGGAAGGAGTTTGTTAGCAGCAATATGCCAGTAACTAATTAACAGAAGCACACAGTAAATTTCAGCTTTTGTTTAAGAAAAAGGAAGAAAAGGGGAAAAAAACCAAAGAAATGAAAAAGAAAAAGCATTACTTTTTGGTTAAATAAAAGCAAATACTGAAAATGTCCTGAACTTAAGACTACTTCTATAAAAAAAGTGTAGCCCTACAGCAGTTACTCTTTACTCCTCTGCTTATTGAAAGGCCCCGTTCTCTGAAAGGGAAGGAGAAAGCAGACAATCATTTCTTGCACAGATGGAAAGAAGCATTGGACACAGAACGATATTACTTTTCTTGTTTATCTCATATCTAATCTGAGACAGCTCTTTCAGCTTCCTCAGTGGAAGAAGACAAATAAACCTCTGAAAAGATCTATATCTTCCCATTTACTGTATAAGGTACCTCTTCAGTTAGCTCAGATTTGACACATAAACATTTCAGAAGAAGATTTGGTTGATCTGTAGGTTGACCTGTTGGTCTTTGCTTTCCACAGTCAGCTGGGTATCTGGGCTGTTGACATAAAAATTGGCATCATATGCCAGAGCCTCAGGGAAAAGGGAGTGGTAATGGGAGCAGCTCACAGTGAGAAAGATATATGGGAACTGGCAGAGAGAACTAGAATGATTTTTTAAAAAGACACAGCCGGAGTGAAGCAAAAAGAAAGTTTTAGAAAAGCAGATTGTTTAGTGTGTTAGAAATAGATATGGCTGCAATGAGGAGGCAAAGCTGTGCATGAAGCCTTCCCTCAGTACATCGAGTTTATGCTGAGAAATGGTAATACGCAAAAGGTACATTCCTTAGCTTTCTAGTAAAAAGCTCCATATGGAAATTTTTCGTTATTTTGACTACTTCCTGGGTCCTTGGGTTGTATTTTAACTGCAAGTCCCACAAGAGCTGGAGGGAGCTTCCTCTCTGTAAAGCCTCTGTAACCACTGACTAAAGACATCAGAAATTGCCTTGCAACATCATAGGGATATTGTCAGCTCAGAAGGAAAGGAATTCCTGTTCAATAATGAAAATTGATACTATTTCCTTGTGGATTTTCAACAACCCTTTTCAGGTACTCCTTGCTTTAACTTGTAAAGTTACTTTCATGCAAGAAGCTCAGTGGATAAGAAATAATTCAAGTGTATGTTCCAAATAAGGAAGATGGGACAAACATGGGATCAATGACTTTTCTCAACTCATTAGTGACAGAGAAGCAAGCCTTTAGGCTTTATCCTCCTCTGTCAGAAATAATCCAGCTTTCACTTCAGAGAGAGAATCCCCTCTCCTCCGAGAGGATTTCCAGAAAAGTCAGAATCAGCTATACCAATCATGATAGGATATGATATGCATACAACAGTAGACGGTGAGCTGTAGTTCAGCCATAGCATAACAGCAACCAGAACCACATAAAATTTAAATCAAATCCAGAGCAGAATTAAATTGTGCCCTAGTCTTTTCCCATTTCCCTTGCAATTACATTTTTTATACTACAGAAATACAAAGGCTGTTGAATTCTCCAGAGAACCTCTCAAGGTTGAGGCAAAAATTCACAAAGGTCTTCCTCCTGCCCTCCCTTTCTTGATGTTCTGGTAGAATATCTTGACCAGGGCTATCCTTGAGTCACTATGTGAAACTGAAATACCAGCACTTCAGATTTTCTGATGTCACATTTATTGACTTCAGAGAAGGCTCATTAACAAAAGATGAGTTCTAGGAAAACTGAAACTGTTTCTAAACAAAACATTTTAAAAAGAAAAGATCATGGACACAATCCATGGCAGTGCTAATAACCGTAGTGGTAGTGCTGACAGCAATGATTTAGGCAGATGGAGGATTAGTATTTCCGGAAGGTGAAAATGACCTTGGCAGGTGAAGATTTGGTAAGACCAGGTACCTTGGATATAATTCTTCTTCGTGATGACTATGTCCAGTTTATCTGTGACAAATGGATCATTTTCAGTGATGCTGGCACCTCCAAAAACGCAGCAGAAACAACCTGTTGAGTCAAGGCACTGAGCATATGCCAAAGAAGCTGCATGGCCATTTAGGAATGCCTATTTTTTTCCCATTGTTTCCTGCTATGTATTTTATACCTATTATAACATCAAGACCTTCTTCATTTACAGACTGTTATGAGATTTTGAAAGGAAGAAGAGGACAGCAGGTTAATAAAATGTAATAAAACAAGAAATCAAGAAGGTTATGTGACACCAGTCCATGGCGTGAGGATTGCCACTTATGTTATTAGCACTAGGACTTACTCATCATCACTACAGAATATGTTCATTTACACCAATTACAGAGTGGCTAACAAAAAGTCTAACTCACCCCTAATTCCTCCAGAGTGACTATAGATTGCATTTTTAACTATTTTTAGGCCTAAAATACAGATGGAATGTGCATGAAAATGAACCCAGTTTTATGGAGCATCAAAGCATTACCTGGGAGAAAAGACCCGGACTTCTGGGGCTTTCCCTTCTGACTGCTCACATATTTTACACCTCTTAAGTTACAACACATTGTCAATATCAGAATTTTGAAATGGTCCTGTATTGTACCTAAGTCCTATCGGCAACGCTAAGTTGCATTGCTGCTTTTAATCTGCCTCTTTTAATATACAATCACTACAGTGGGTACATGGCGAGGTTGGATGGGGCCCTGGGCAACCTGATATAGTGGGTGGTATCTCTGCCCATGGCAGGGGAATTGGAACTAGATGGTTTTAAGGTCCTTTTAAACTCAAACCTTTCTATGATTCTCTGATAATAATTCTTAACTTGGTGGAATAATACACAAAGCATCTGATTTTTGTCCGACTGATCTGCTATTTGATATTTCCTTGGCAGCTGCTACAGCTCAGGGAAAAAAAAAAAAAGGTTTGCCTTTTCTCATTTAGTCAGGCTTTTAAGACTTTCTAAGATATGAATCCGACTTCAGCTCAAGTTATCTTCTGACCTGGGTTTGAGAACCATGTCAAACTCTCCCCATCTTTTCTGCCATAAAAGAAAATATGACTACCTCTACCTTGCATTCTTCCATAACAGAAAAACAGGCATTAACAATATGAGCTGATTGAGTGGTGGTTTTGTGGTTGGACACTTGTACCAACAATATATTACAGTATTTTAAAATATCACTTATAGAGGGGTAGTTTTTCAGGAGTCTCATACTTAATATGTTGATTTAAATATTGCTAAATTAGGGTCAAAACTGCTTTGAGAGTTTTTTTCAGTATCACATTTGCTCACTTCATAAATATAACACAATACAAAAAGTCTTTACAGAGAAAAAATGTGAATGACATAAAAAGGAGTAATTTAATATCATGTTAACTCATTCTATATGATACCAGTTAATACTGCATCATGACAAAGACATGGTGTAAAGTATTCCCATATGATTTTATAACCATTAATACAAGAATTCCATATTTTATAATATCAACAAACCAGATGAACCTCATCCACTCAAAGTATGGAACAGTGAAAAGAACAAATGTCTTGTGAGGAGTGGAAATAAGAACAATGTGTCTGAGTTTAAACAGTGGAAACAAGTTGTGGACGTCGTGCATGAAGTAATTATTTCTGCAGTGGGGTTCTGCTGTTCCTGCATTTAGTTTATAAGCATGTCAGGGCACACAGTCCAGGCATTTCAGAAAAAAATGTCTGATTTATTTGACATGTAGAGAAAGTCAGATTTGAACACAAAGAATCCTTTTAAAAAAACCTTTTGAAAATGGAGGTTTTATTAGGAGAATAAAAGGGAGAAATATATTTCATTTAAAATATACAGTGTTTCTAGTCTGAAAGTATTCTGTCTGCAAGCCTCAGATGGCTTTCTCAAAACAGTGTGATATCTGAAACATAATCAAGGGAATACCAAACCTTTTGAGGACAAATAATTGTGCCAATACCCCAAATATTCTCCATATGTCAGTGATTTTTTTTTTCCTCCACATGAATATCTATCTAAAATTGGCATTCGAACAGAAAGACAAAAAGCATGTTGGGATGGAAATGAAAATAAATAAGCCCAAACTAAATAAGAACACAAGTAGAGGAATCACCAAATGCAAACATCCTTGTACTGAAGGCAGAAATCAAGACCCTGATAAAAGCACCAACAATATTGCAAGCAGTATTCAGAGTGCCAGGAGCTCACATTATGTTCCAGAGCCTGGTCTCTTTTACAACCTCAGTCAAAGTTTTACTAAAGTTCAAAGAAAAATTACACAAGGACTGTGTATTTGGATGCTGAATGTAAACCACAAAAAAAAAAAAAAAAAAAAAAAAGGAAAAAAAAAAAAGGGAAAAAAACCCCCACATTTATCTTTAATCAGCTAAAATTTGAGGCTAATGACATTCTTTGATGACATCTAAAATTTTGAGATCTCTCAGCATTATTCTGCCATTCTCTTTAATGCATCTTATTCTGTGTCTTGCCCTGAGTTTTGGATCCAATGTCTAAAGTTTTTTTTAAAACAAATTGACTCAGGTACCTAAAGCAGGACACTGGTTAGCAGTTATTAGCTTCCCACTCTTATTCCTTCAGTACTAAATCTTGTGAGTTGTCAAAAGAGATATGCTGCAAAACACCACACTTTGATTTTAGAGTTTCACAGTTCTCTCCAGCCCTGTTTCTACCTTTTTGAGTCAGCCTGTAGCTCCTGTCACAGGCTGCTCAAGATCCAGATAGTAGGTGTTCCTCTTCCTAAATGTCCTGCAAGCTGTCAGTCTAAATGAGAAATTGCCAGAACAAATGCAACACAAATCTATTGGAAATAGCCTTGCAAAATGCATCTACTTTCTGAGACTAATTTATTTAAAAAGCAAGACCCGAGAAGGCTTTTGCCTCATACTTAGAACACCTACCAAAAATATCTAATATTTAATACTTTGTCTATCGTATGCTCATTTTACATCACGCAGCATCTGAATGAAAGAGGGGAGCAATTTACAGAGCAGTCACCAGAGCGTGTTGTGCTGCAGACTGATATAACTTTTTTTTATTGTTCTCCTTTCACTAAAATAGCACGCCCTTAGTCCTGAACAGAACACATTCAACAAGAAATGTTGAGAGTGTGTCCTCCTTGATGGCTGTCCAGGTGTGTATTTTAACATACACTGGTGATGAGGGCACTTAGTTAGGGTTGGGAGGACAGCTACAGATTTCTGGATGGCCACTCTACATATACATAACAATCAGACTCTTTGATTGTGTGAGGAGTAAGTGGATCTCCTTGAAGCTCTGAGCTACAAGTCATTGAAGATTACTAAATATTTAAGAATCACTTCTGGATCAGTAAGTCCCTGAGTCAGAAAATAACCCTGATTTATTCTTGCACTTTGCCCTAAGTTCACTTTTGGTCAGCATCAGATGCAAAATATAATGTCAGTTGAATGATTTGTTTGGTCTGGTGGTATGATACACCACAGGCAAAATTTATAACACGGTTCTCCCACAAATTAATTCAGAGGTGGGAAACAACCGATTTTGGTCATTCTGGTGCCCTCCCAGTGGAGCCATATTGTCGTAAAGCTGCCAGAAAAGCTGTGTTGTGTTTGCCTCATTACCTCTCGTAGCCGTTTGGTCAGTAATTGGAGACGTACCCCGGTTCAGCAGGGGGCTGCCCTTGGGCAGCTCGCAAAGCACAGTCACCCCTGCGCTGGCTCAAATATACAGCTGGTGGCAGCACTACCACCCAACATGCTTTAACGGGAGAGCTCCAAATACTTCTTGGAAAACATGACTGGAGTTGTGCACCATGGAAGGGAGGATGGTAGGGCTGAACTGCCTGAGCCCCGCAGGGCATAAGTTTCAGACATGTTTGCCCTACAATAATGCCAGGTGTGGTTGAAACTGCACATAACACCACCAAGACTGCTAAGGCACCCCTACGAATGTTGGAGGTGTTGGCATCAAGCAGTGTTTTGCTCTGAATTCCACCTGAGTGCCTAACAGGCACAGGTGGGTATTTTGACACCCTAAATTTATGTGCTAGTGTTCTTCGTGATAATGCATCTCTTTGCAAAACTGGGACCTGCAAGTCAAGATTTCATTAACGCTTCATTCCCTGAGTTCATCAGGCACACTACAAAATTAAGAGTTTGAAAAGGCAACAATCCAGGATAAAGAGGCAGTTTCACAGCAAAGGCTTGCATGAACAGGACCTTTCTAGAGCACACAGGATTAGTGGTGATAGAGTCCTGAATTCACTTTGGTTTGATGCACACAGCCTTCATGAGGACCTCTGCTATACTGAATCTGAATTTCTCCGCATTATTCTCCTCTTCCCAGGGACTACAACAATTGCATTTGGTGACTTGCATGGCAGGGACACACTTTTACAAAACCGTTGATATTATAAGGAAGGAAAATAATCCCATTCTGAAACCCATCTCTCATATAGGCACACAGCAGAACAGGACATGCATACATGTATTTCAGGGATATTCAGACAGAAACCTGACTTTTAACCTAGCTCAAATTAAAATAGGATTAATGTTTGAAGAAACATTACCCTCCAGATCACTGTCTGGAGTTGA